>JAVQJG010091135.1:0-33728 GCA_036024015.1 Craterocephalus amniculus | reverse complement strand
ACATAATAAATGTGCGGGAATAAGTAATAAATGTATTATTGATTGGTTTTATGGGGCCCTCAGGGAACTTGGGGCCCTAGGCAACCGCCTAGTTTTGCCTAATGGTAAGTCCGCCACTGAGTCTGACCCACGGAGCAACAACAGAAAATCACAAGGCTGGAAACAAGGTAGTTTTCATCCATTTTGAATTTTCCACCAAATTTGCAATCACTTTAAATGAATCATTAAAATTCAGAATAATTCCCATATATTTCACATAATGCACATTTCCACATAGTTTCCATCATAAACAAACTTCCATTTCCTTATAGAAGCTTAACCTTATATTGTCACATGTCACATGCCAACTAAGCAGTGTTTGGAAAATCGCTCTAAAAGCAGCATAACTAGGGGGGAAAGGAAATAATAGTTTACATACACTTGTTTTATGTAGAAAGCTGTGTGGCAAGATGATTGTTTGGAATTTTATCATCTAATATTGTAAAAAAAAATGCAAGAACAACTGGCCAAGGAGGAGAAAATGAAACCTAAACTTAGGGTGACAACCAGCTGTGTCGCATTCAGTGCAGCAAGGAAACCACAGCTCTGTCAATCTACCTCACAAAAGGACGTATACAATATTAAAAAATAAAAATATCAGGATTGATTATCTGTTTAGAGTCTATGTGGGCTTCCTAACGGCTTACATTAGTATTATATAATGATAAATATCCTGTTAAAAAATAAAATAAAATAAAAACATCTATTCAGCTGTCTTTAGAGAGGTTCAAAAGAGTCTCAAAAACAAATTTTTTTTTTTAGAAAAACTTAATCTGACCTACCTGGTTTGACATATTCTGTCCATTTTGTCCAATTTCAGCTGTAGCGAGAAGGAAATTCTGTCCATCACAAAATTCTGTGAATGTTGATCCCGTCCTCCGCTGCTGGTGCTTGGGTTGTAACCCGCGTCCTGGTGACAGCCATCATACTCTGCAAGAATATATAGTAGCTTCCACTCTCTACGGTTCGTGGTCTAATATTCATATTCATATTCATATTCATATTCATTCATTCATACAACGCTGCAAAAGGAATTATGGTTGAGGACACATTTTAAATATGTTCATGAAATAATGATGTGGAACCCGACGGTCCTAAAGAGGTGGGAGCCTTTTAATTCGAGTCACCATGTTGCTTTGTTGTTTTCAGGACAGTCTCAGTTGTCAGATTATGAGGTTAAAATTATGTAAATTGAATTAGTCTTTGATGATCTGCACATCATTTTCTCAAGTCATTGGCATTTACACATTCACTATTTACATATTTACACTTTTTCCTCATTTAAACTTATTTGTGCTGCTATTTACCTACTATCCTAACAAAACCAGCTCTGATTGAGCTGCTTTTTGGCCCCTCCATGCATCAAAAGCATCTTCTTTGCTTTATTACAGCTGTGGAAGGCCATTATTTTTCTTGTTTTCAGACGCGCATACAACGGCAGAGATCTAGTAGTGTATAAGGCTTCAGGAAAATTAAGCGCTCTGTGCATGTTAGTAGATGAATGTCGACCTTTTATGAAACCTGTTTGGTCAGGATGTATTATAGGAGGGGTTATTTTGTCTATCCTTCTGGCAAAAGCTTTACTAATTTTTTTAAGGTCTACATTTATCAAAGATATGGGACAGTAACTGGATTAAAAAATTCTGCTGGGTAACCATTTGGACCCGGTGCTTTATTGTTGGGCATATGTTGCAGAGTTTCATGAAGTTTGTTTACTGTAATAGGTGCATCCAAATTTATTTGATTTTCATTTTTTAATTTTAGTAGATTACTGTTGTTTAGAAATTGATCATCAGTTGGATTAATCTGGGATTCATATAATGTTTTATAGAAGTTTCAAAAAGTGTAGTTTATCTTGTCTGGGTCGTGGCTGATGTTTCCGTCTGGATCTTTAACAGAGGAGATTGTTTTTTTCTCCTTGTTTGTTTTTAACTGATTTGCTAAAAACTTTCCAGATTTGTTGCCATTCTCAAAATTGTCTAAGCAAAGTCTTTGCACTAAAAACTTTTTTTTAATCTATAATTTCCTTAAGCTCCAGTTAAGATTTCCTTATATTTTTCATTGTGTGCTCTTCGGGGTAAATGTGGCAAGCCTCCTCCGGTCATTTAATGCTGAGTTCTAATGCTAAAACTCTTGCTGTTTCCTTCTTCTTATGCGAGGAGAAGGAGATTATTTTCCCTCGCATTACTGCCTTCCCTGCCTTCTAAAGGACACACACTGAAGTTTCCGGTATGTCATTGTTTTCTATATACACTGACCACTCTCTTTTAAAATAATCAATAAACTCAGGCTCTTTTGATAATTAAGTGTTAAATTTCCAGCTTCTAAATATTTGTTTATTATTTTTGTTTCTCAGAGTGAATGAAAATTGTGCGTGATCGCTAATGCTGATTGGATGTATCTGAGTCTCCGAAACCCACCAGTGAGTTGCTAGTTAGAAAATAATCTATTCTAGAGAAGGAGTGGTGAACTAAAGAGAAGAAGGTGTATTCTCTTAGTTTGGGATGGTGAGAGTGCCAAGCATTTCTAAAACCAAAATCCTAAACCCAGTCGCCAGAGAGGAACCTCTCCAATTAACGTTTCTGCGCAACAAAAATACATACTCTATCAACATTTCTTAGCCAAAAATACTTATGATAATAACATTGACCCTGACAGCAGTAATGCGTTTTATGCCAACATTTCTCTTTACGTGCAAATCAACGTACACATAATATGAACTGATCGACAGGCTACAGGCGTCATGCAAGGATATTCGCTCATATCTTATAAAATCATGAGCCATCAGGGCTGATTTTAAATTGTGGGGCTCTGTCATCTTGTCTTTGAGACTTTTATGGTTTTGAAACAACAAAAAGGGACTCGATAGGCTGGAAGGTAGCCCCTAACCCTATATAGGATGTAGTCATCATAATTTCACATTTAGTTATTTTTTATTAGCCTATCATAATTATTAACACAGGCCAATCAGATGATTCAGATCAAGCGACGCAGGATCTGTTTCAGTTACACAACTGAAAGGATTATTTTATTCTCCTGTTATTATTTCACCTCCATAAGAAGAAAGCAGGACTGATTAAAATCCGATGCAGCATCGGAGATCATTTTTTTTCCACTTTCTGGGTCAAATTGGGCTATATCCAACAGGCTCCTAATCCAGTGTCACGTCTTTTGCTGGCCGGGAACACAGATTACGTCATCCCTCCAGGTTTTTCCCGAAAAGGTCCTTCGGTCTGTGTCAGTAACATTTCATATGATGCAGGAGACAACCTGAGCAGATGTTGCCCCCATAAAGTAACCGACATTTAAACACACGTTACAGTCATAATTATTGAAACTTATGAAGTCATGTTGGGATTAAAATGAAATCTTTCTGCTCTGTCACAGCTGGGGCATTTTTCTCCTCTTCTGACTGGCTGCTGATGGTGTGGGCGAATATCTATAATGAACCGACATGATCACTTTTTCTCTCCCCAGATGATTTACTTAAGCAACTGAGTAACGAACACTTCTGCTTCATGATGTTTTAAATATGGAGGAAAAGTGTTTTTAAAGACCTCTCTGAAGTGGAAAAACCGGAAGGACTCCTGATCACCGCTCACCTCCTGTAGTTCAATAAAAGATTCCAGGCTCTATGTAAATAAATCCATCATATTTATATTTTATCAATGTGTATCATGTGGACTACAATAATGGTGCCGAATTGTACGATTTTGTATCAAATTTAAAGTTTAAAATATTAGATTAACGATCGATCAGAAGGTTTAAAGGGATGGCAAACACAGCTGTGGATCCAGATGTCAATAATTTAGTTTTTAAATAGGTAAAAATAGATTTTATCCATATCATGTATAGTTATCCAAATGTTGGTTATAACACAGTTGGTTACATTTCTTCATCCCTATTTTATTGTTCAAAAATAAAGCTTAAAATGTCCACAAAAAGTCCAAAAAAGTAAGTTTTTCACAGAGACAGTCAGGAAGGGAGACCTCATCTGGGGAGGATGTCAGAGCCTGCAGCCTGCAGCTGAACATGCTCCTACCACAGTCCAGTGGTTGGTGTGTGTGTCCAGGATGGTCTTACAGGTTCTATTTTTCTGCCACTCACTTCAGAGAGTTCAGCCCTGTTCCCAACCCACCAGTACTGTATGTCTAGTCACCCAGCATCTTCCACCAGACCACAGCAGAAAAGAGACCAGTAGACACAGCAGACTAGTATAAAACCAGCAGCAGTTTCTGGGAGATGTTTAAGGACTCTCATATCCTCAGGAACTACAGACGACTCTGTCCCTTTCAGTGAATGCTGTCTGTGTTGTCGGACCAGTCCAGTTTGTTCCCCAGCTGCAGTCCGTGGTGTTTACTGGTCCTAACCCCTCCATGTCTGACCCTTAAATGGCAATAGGCTGGAGATGTTCCCTGTTGTACCTGAAGTCCATCATCATCTACTTAGTCTTGGAGTTGTTCAGCTGCAGACCTGCACCATCCCACAAAGTTCTCCAGGAGGCCCCTCCACTCCCTCTCCTGTCCATCTGCAGCACATCCATTGATTTCAGAGAAATTTCATGTTGTTCCTCAGAAGATCTCTTATTAATGTAAAGTTTGGTGAAAGCCAAAGTTTTTTTTCTTTTCTAATGCCATTGAGTCCCCTTCAGAGACGATGTATCAGAGAGTGCTTGACCAAGGATAAAAATTGAAACTTATTGTTTTTGTGACTCTGAAGTTTTATGGAAAGTATTTTCACAAATTAAATCACCTTTAGAATTATATTATTCATAATCTGGGTCATCTGTATAACCTTTAAAGATATGAAATGCTGGATGAAAGTTTAGCACACAGTCTATGGGTCAGAGTCACGATATCACAAATGATCAAATATATACAGTACATATAGGCTTCCATTTCAAATTCCATTTTTAATCTTTTACTGATATAAAACTAGAATTTAAAACTATTAACAGAATGCAATAAAACATGTAGGCTCTGATCTATTAAAGCTTTGCGTGTATTAAAACAGGTGATTTATCAAAGCCGCAAACAGAGGACTTCGCCTGATATCCTGGCAAAATAGCGCCGCTCTCCAATTTGCGTTTCTGCTGCTGCTGCATATGCAATATGGGCGTTCAGGCCAGAAAGTGTGTATTAGTGGGAGGAGACTGCGCAAATAGATCGGGTTTGCGCAGCAGTGTGATCTATGAAGCCTGCAAATAGTTTGCCCGGTGGAGAGATGGCTCCAGGTGATTCCTCATTTGCTTACCCGCCGGTGGTGGAGTGAGTGGATGTTTTGTTTGGCTTACCCAAAACTATCGCTTCGTAGCACTGATCTATATAACTGTGCTTCAGAGTGTATCTTTGTACTTCCTATTTTCCTTCTTTAGAGAACAAAATGTTTTTACTGGGTTACTGAATTGGTGAATGTATAGAATTGAATCAATTACTTTGTTAGTTAGCGCCTTGTCACACTCCCGGACCTGGTGCCTGTAAGCCTTCAGAGAGTGGTTTGTGGGCGTGCATGTGTTGGAGGTGGAGGGTGGGTGTGTGCCGGGGAGACGGTGTGTGCATATATGAGTGTGTGAGTGGAGAGGTAGAGGGAAGAGTTTGTGGGTGCATGTTTGGAATGTGAATGTGTGCATAGGTGTTTCTGAGTGGAAAGTAGAGTGTGTGTGTGTGTGTGTGTGTGTGTGTTGGGGTGGAGGGAGGAGTGTGTGTGTGTGTGTGTGTGTGTAAGGTTGAGTTTGTGTGTGCGTGTGGAAGGTTGTGTGTGGGTGTCTTACGTGTGGCATTGGGGCGGGGGCCGGCCTGTACCCGGTGGTCGTCTTGGGGGCTCGGTCCCCCTGGGTGTTGGCCGGGCTCTTTGCCTGGGTTGGGGAGGATGGGTCCCGGGCGTGTACCCTCCACGCCCCCCCTCTTGGCAAAGCAAAATCTGCCCGATACAATAAAGCAATCAGACACCATCATTCTGCTTGCTATGATGCTGGACAGGACAAATATAAAAAATATATTTTAAAAAAAGGCTTAAGGAAAATTTCTAAACTGTAACATATCGTTTCCTAATCTGAACTGGAAACATAATTCATGCATTTGTATCATCACCCTCAGATCTTTAAAATTATCTCTTCAAACTCTTAGCTTTACAAAATACTGCAGCCAGACATGAGCTCACATTATCCTGAGTTTATTCTCTTTTCGTCAGCTTCCAGTAGATTTTAGGACTTGTTTTAAATTCTTATGTGAACGTACAGTGCACCAGATTATATATCCCAATCGTTTCTTAGTAAATAAACCCAGTTATTCTTATATACAGCACTTTATGACTGTTTGTGAAAACCATTTAATACATTTACTGAACTATGCTGAACATCATGACCTGGCTGAAGGAGCAGCCTTGCAGCCTCCAGCAATGCATTAGGAGCTTTTGCCAATCCAAGATAAAGGATGCTGCTTGCTGTTCAGTTCATGAGGTAAATTCATGATTTCTTACATAAGGATATATTTATATCCCTCAATCCAGCTTTGTTGTTGTAATACTGTCTGCTCACTGTTCTCATGTAAAATACCATTTAACAGTCAAATATGTCAGCATGATTAGCAAATAATAGCTATTCATGCAACATGTTAGTGATGTTTCCTCAGAGCAGATAAAAGATTTGCTCCATGTTTATCCTAGTTTTCTGCATTTTCAGGTTTCATCATCTTGTTCTGCACCAGTGGCTGTTTAGTCAAAAAATGTCCATTCTTTATTTAAGAATCGCTGGTTTCTGTCTCTTTGTTTAAAACATGCAACAAACGATTCTCAGTAAAAATAAAATCTACGGACTTCTGTCATTCTAAATCTTTATTTTGTGTGAAAGGATGAAGCTACAGAAAATCCTGACAGAGTGACCATTATCCAACTGATGCTCTCGTTTCCCTCCCAAAGGTTTCTGCTCTCTAGCTGTTCTTCACTCGCTCTTCAGTCTGACTTCCCCCCTGCCGTCTGATCCACCCCTATGTGGTAAAAGCTGCCTGCTACATTCATTATCAGGGCCAGAACGAAGGCATAGATGACGGAAAGAACCATACATGCCTGAAAAATTCTACTCTGCAAAGGAACAAATGTGCCAGATTTCATGGTGTCTGTACTGTGGTTGGCGTTTTAGTGCATGGGCTTAATTTTCTTAACTGTCCACACCTGTGAAGCTGTGGATAATGCACGCCTGGTGAGGCTTGTGTGCTTGATTATGGTTTTGTAGTTTATCTCCAAAAGATTAACTTGAAATATTTTTATCTGAATAAATCCTCTCAGCTTCCTCCTCGTGTTGTTGCCCACCTGCCAGGTCAGAAAAGTGCCTGAACTCACATCTGTGCTTCATAATAGGTTAATCAGCAGTCTGGAGCAAGAATTTGCAACACGAACAGACTCTTCAGGAAGTTTTGTCTCAGTACAGTCAGAGAAATTAAAAGTTCACTTTATTATTTTTGGAAGAAGTGATTTTAGATGGATGCTCTACATTCCACATATCAGGCCTTTCATCACTGCAGCACAAGCAAACAACTCTAATACAGTCAAAACAAGACTCGAAAGGTTTCATTTTAGTTGTAGTTATTAAATTATAGCCACACAAAAGAAATTGTAGAAATACCGTACCATCCTTTTCCGCTTATCTGGGGTCGGGTCGCGGGGGCAGCAGACTAAGCAGGGAAGCCCAGACTTCCCTTTCCCCAGCCACATCAGCCAGCTCAACTGGGGGAATCCCGAGGCACTCCCAGGCCAGCCAAGAGATATAATCCCTCCAGCATGTCTTGGGCCTACCCCGGGACCTCCTTCCAGTGGGACGTGCCCAGAATACCTCCCGAGGGAGGCGTCCAGGGGCATCCTGACCAGATGCCAGAGCCACCCCATCTGCCTCCTCTCGATGTGGAGGAGCAGCGGCTATACTCCAAGCCCCTCCTGGATGACCGAGCTCCTCACCTGCTTGTATCAGCGACCTCGTTCTTTCACTCACTACTCACAGCTCATGACCATAGGTGAGGGTAGGAACGTAGATCGACCGGTAAATCGAGAGCTTAGCCTTCTGGCTCAGCTCCCTCTTCACCACAACAGACCAATGCAGAGCCTGCATCACTGCAGACGCCGCACCGATCCGCCTATCGATATCCCGCTCCATCCTTCCCTCACACGTGAACAAGATCCCTTAAAGGGCCCTTAGAGGACAAACCACCTTCTTCCGGCTGAGGACCATGGTCTCGGATTTGGAGGAGCTGATTCTCATCACGGCCGCTTCACACTAGGCTGAGAATCGCTCTGGAGATCATGGCCCGATGAATCCAACAGAACCACATCATATGCAAAAAGCAGAGACCCCATCCAGAGGCTACCAAACCGGATTCCTTCAACACCTCGGCTGCGCCTAGAAATTGTGTTCAGAAACGTTATGAACAGAATCAGTGACAAAGGGCAACCTTGGCAGAGTCCAACCCTCACCGGGAGCAACTCCAATTTATTGCCAGAAATGCAGACCAGACTCTGACTCCAGTCATACGGCAGCCTTTACCAAGGGGTCCGGCACAACATACTTCCGAAGCACCCCCTGCAGGAGTTCTCGGGGGACATGGTCAAACTACTTCTCCAAGTCTACAAAGCACATGTAGACCGGTTGGGCAAACTCCCATGCCCCCTCTAAGACCCTGAAGAGGGTATAGAGCTGGTCCACTGTTCCACGACCAGGACGAAAACCACAATGCTGCTCCTCAATGCAAGGCTCGACGGACTGACCCTCCGCTCCAGGACCCCCGAATAGACCTTACCAGGGAGGCTGGGGAGTGTGATTCCCCTGTAGTTTGATCACACCCTCCGGTCCCCTTTTTTAAAAGAGGGACCACCACCCCGGTCTGCCAATCCAGAGGCACTGCCCCCGATGTCCACGCGATGCCATAGAGACGTGTCAGCCAAGACAGCCTCACAGCATCCAGAGCCTTAAGAAACACCGGGCGGATCTCGTCCACCCCCGGGGCCTTACCACTGAGGAGCTTTTTAACAACCTCAGTGACCTCGGCCCCGGAGATAGGAGAGTCCATCACCGGGCCCACCAGCTCAGCTCGTTCATCTGGAGATGAGTTGGTGGGGTTGAGGAGGTCTTCAAAGTATTCCTTCCACGGACCCACAACATCCCAAGTCAAGGTCAGCAGCCTCCCATCTCCACTGTACAAAGTGTCATTGGAGCACCTCCTGAGCCGCCAGATGGTGGACCAGAACCTCCTCGAAGCCGTGCAGAAGTAATTTCTATGGCCTCTCCAAACTCCTCCCATGCCCAAGTTTTTGCCCCAGCAACCGCCGAAGCCCTGTTTAGCCTGCCAATACCTGTCAGCTGCCTTAGGAGTTCCACAGGCCAAAAAGGCCAGATAGGACTCCTTCTTCAGCTTGACGGCATTCCTCACTGCTGGTGTCTACCAGCGAGTTCGTGGATTGCCGCCACGACAGGCACCGACGACCTTACGGCCACAGCTCCGGCTGGCCACCTCAACAATGGAGGCGCAGAACACAGCCCACTCGGACTCAATATCCCCCGCCTCCCTAGGGACATGCTTGAAGCTTTCCCGGAGGTAGGAGTTGAAGCTCCTTCTGACAGGGAATTCTGACAGATGTTCCCAACAGACCCTCACTACATTTTTGGGTCTGCCAGATCTGACAGGCATCTTCCCCCACCATCTGAGCAAACTCACCACCAGGTGGTGATCAGTTGACAGCTCTGCCCCTCTCTTCACCTGAATGTCCAGGACATGCGGCCGCAGATCCAACAATACGACTACAAAGTAGATCATTGAACTGCGGCCTAGAGCGTCCTGGTGCCAGGTGCACATATGGACACTCTTATGCCTGAAGGTGTTCGTTATGGACAATCCATGACGAGCACAGAGGTCCAGCAACGAAACACCACTCAGATTCAGATCAGGGGGCCATTCCTCCCAAACACGCCCCTCCAGGTCTCACTATCGTTGCCCACGTGACCATTGAAGTCCCCCAGCAGAACGAGGGAGTCCCTGGGAGGAGCGCTGTCCAACACTCCCTCCAAGGACGCCAAAAAGGGTGGGTACTCTGAACTTCCATTCAGTGCATAAGCACAAACGACAGACAGGACCCGTCCCCCCACCTGAGGGCGGAGGGAGGCTACCCTCTCGTTGACTGGGATAAACTCCAACACACAGGCACCAAGCCGAGGGGCAACCAATATGCCCACTCCTGCTCGGTGCCTAACGTGAGCAACTCCAGAGTGGAAGAAGGTCCGGCCCCTCTCAAGGACTCGGGTTCCAGAGCCCAAGCCGTGCATTCAGGTGAGTCCAACTATATCTAGCCAGAACCACTAAACCTTGTGCACCAACTCAGGCTCCTTCCCCACCAGAGAGGTGACATTCCACGTCCCAAGAGCCAGCCTCTGCAGTGCTGCCAGAGACTGGACTGTGTCCCACTAGCTTGGTTTTAGCATGGTTTTTGTGTTTTATTTGTTTTCATTGCATGTTTTTAACTTGTTTTTACCCCCCAAGCCAGTGGGAGTGGATTGATTCGCAGCACCTGCGGAAGGACTCCTCCCGTGCCAATTAAGAACACTATTTAAACCTACTGCCCGCACGTGAGGGCAGCAGGATGGAGGAAGGAACAAACACTGGACTGCCGAGGAGGGAGCAGCAGGTCAGGAGGCGCGCTGGCCCGGAGGATGATGATGATGATGACAAAGGAAAAATGATGGCTGTGGTAACGGGACGATGATGAGGGGGACAACGACGAGAGGAAGGTGCTACCCTATGGGAGTTAAGGCTTCGGATGGCGGCGGCCAGGTTCCCATGTTGAGGCTGGCAGCCGGCGGGATGCGCGGCTGCCGGGAGCCTGGAGGAGCGGTGGTTCCGGGGGAGGCCTATGGCACAGGAGGCAGCCAACGTGAGAGTGACTGACACAAGGGAGTCGCTAGACGAGAGGCCGTAGGGACCCACGACCACCGAGCCTTTTTACTGTTGCCTTTCATCGGACGTTTTAGGACTTTTAAGTCGTTGCTTTTAGGGTTTTTATTATTTATTATCTTTTTTAGTTTAGTTTTATCTTTTTAATGCTGCCCTCCTGTCTCCATCCTTCCAGCAGTCCATTTTAACGAACTTCCTCGGCTCGCGACATTTGTCTGTCTCTCGTTATCCATTCATTGTGGTCAGTGTTGTCTCGATGATGCTCTAATGGCGGCAGATTAAACAATACGATACTTGCAGTGGCAGGTTAACGAACACGCGCAGCGCATGAACGCCCATGCAGCCCTGAGGATTCGAGCCTGAATCCCTCTCACTGAGCAGAAACAGGACTATAGAGGGAGCTGAGGTGGAAAGAGATCGGCTCATCTTCGGCAATTGTAAGAGGATGTTGGGGAAAGGAAATAACAGTATTCAGCATTTCAACTTATGTATTGCACCTTTAAAGACTTTTAAATACAAATCCTTTTCAGGAATTTTCATGAAAAATTCACAATTAGTAAAGAAGAAATAGGTTTGCAGGAAGATGTCAGTGAATGAGGCTGGTTCAGTAGGATGATGCTCAGGACTTTATGAGTACTTTTACACGTCACAGCTTCATCTGAGCACTTCCAGTAGGACCTCTGCTCACCTCAACGCCGCCAACAATCATTTTCCCTTAATTAAACTAATCTTCCCATTGTCCAAGTTACATAAAGGCTGTACAACCGCTGGGAATCACTGTCACACTACAAAAAGCAGTCACTCAGCTCGCTGCTGATTCAACTTGCCCGAGTGAAGCGTGGGATATAAGCTGACAGCTTTTCAGACCCACATGTAAAGAAATGGAGAGCTCGATTGTACACTCCTCCATGTTCGCCGATACACTGGAATGAGAACAAACGCCTGACAGGATGTTTCAGGAGAGTGTAAAAAACACATGAACACACACACACACACACTGGTACATCCCGTGGCTCTTACATCAGACACAAAGAGAGATAATACTGCAGTGCACTCAGAATCACCCCTGATAGTCTCCAGCCATGAAATTTCAGCTTTGGCAAAGACGGAGACATAAAAAGAAAAAGACAAAAACAAACCACACAAACGCTCACTCAGACTTTCGCACATCCTCCCACACGCAGCCTTGCCAACTTCGGATTAGTCCGGGATGCAGCCGTCTCTTGACAACAACCTGGTGCCCGGATGGCTCACTGCCATCCTGGGCCAGATGTTAAACTGTGGTCCCCTTCCCTCTTGCATAAGTCCTGCTTTATCTGGCTGATTCCCTGCGGACTAATGAGACCAATAAAAATCTGTGCCTTATTTGCATACTTATATAAGCTGAACTAATGAACTGGGTTCAACCCCTGAGCCAGGAAAAGAACTGAGGCATATTTAGAAAGTGCATTTATGAGTAGTTCGTCAATGAAAGCCGAATTAGTAACGAGGTTGTCATGTTTTTGTCGTGTCGTCAACAGTCGGCTCCACTTTGTGATCAAGAGGCGTGGAAATGGTTTACGGCGTAGTAACATTCCCCCTTCAATCCGCTGAATGCTCGCATCTGAGTGAGGAGAGCATCCTGAACGCCTTCCACGGTGATGGAATGAAAGAGGCGGGAAAGAAAAAGGAATAGAAGGAGGGTGAGGGACAGGTCGAGGAGCGGATGATGGAGGAGGATCGCAGAGGCTGAGTGGGCTGGATGAGAGCAAGACAGGGTTAAGCTGGGTGAGGCCGAGACAGAGATGCAACATGTCAAAGACGAGACGGAAGAGGAAGACTGGGCAAAAGGCAGAGAGAAAGAAGAGCAAAGCAGTCAGGGGGGAGGGCAGGAAGTCAGGGCTCCTCCATGGGGAGGGTTTGTCTTCACTCCCGCTGCTTCTTTCAAAGCCTTATGTCTGGAATCTCACTTCATTTCTTTCATGACATCTTTGCCTGGCGTTGTCCATGCACCGCTGCCCTGCCCTCATTCCACTGTCTGCTTCCTCGCCTGTCTTTGTGGAGACGCTGCAGGTGTCGGTGTATGAAGTGTGTGTGTTGTAGCTAAGCTGGAGTTCCAGATAAGCTGCTCCTAAACAGTGTGAGATCTACAGAGCTGCAGGCCTTCCACTTAGATTAAGGAACACCCATCCTCAGAGCAAATTCAAACCAAACACACATTATAAGAGTACATTTCTGAGCCACTCGCTTTCCACCACGTTCTGCTTCAACCCTTTTCCTCAGCAAGTTTCTTCCTTTCTTTACATGCATATTGCCTTTTACATAAAAACTGGCATAAATAGTATCGACAGTAGACCACCTCTGCCGGACAGGATTCATTGTGCGGTGCATAAACTTTACCTGGGCCACAAAGGGCAGGATGGCGTCTGTTATCCCGGGAACCAGTCCTGGGTCCTGTGGTCCTCACAAGCAAAACTGCCAAAGCCCCATCCTGTCACATATCTTGACAAGATGTATGTTTTGTTTTTGAAAGGTAGAGGTCTCACCGCTCAGATGAATAATATGTCACATTTTTTAGATCCCAGAGGGGTGCAACCTGACAGCCACAGAATGGAGATGAAACCTTGCATATGGACAAAACTTATATCATACACCAAAGTGTGAGGGGAATGAAGGGAGGGGAGGTACATGAGGTTGTGCCATTTAAATCAATATAGTGAAACAAGTTCTGACTCAAAGCTGAGCTAAAAAACAAAACCCTCATTTACTTATATGATAAAAAAACAACTTCACCAATACATGGGGTCAAAAAACCACTGAAGTTTGTCTTTACAGGAGAATAAACTAGAGGCAGATAATACCAAGTGTATCCCAAGCTGACCAGGTCCACTACCTCCCACCGCATACCTCCTCTCAGCACAATGTGCTTCAGCACAAAGCAATGAGAAGAAAGTGAAAGCTGGCTTCATCCACAGCTGATTGCAGTGTGTGAATTTAAACCTTCCAGTGATGGAGGATTGGGAAACTCTCCAAACTGAACCTTGTCAGGCAGTGATGACCTGAGGAGAACGGAGAAGCAAGAAGGCGGGACCCACAGACAGGACTCTGCACGTAGACAACATATTTTTCATTCTAAAAATGAAGTCAAAATATCTCACTTGCCCATGAGGCGATTGTTTCATGCAGCAGGACAATGATCCCAAACACGGCAGCTTTCAGATGCTGAACGTGGTTCTACAAGCTGCTGACTTATGGGCAAGTGAGATATTTTGACTTCATTTTTAGAATGAAAAATATGTTGTCTACGTGCAGAGTCCTGTCTGTGGGTCCCGCCTTCTCGCTTCTCCGGTCTCCTCAGGTCAGCTCCTCCTTTGCCAGCCAAAGCCAGGCCGCCGTGCAGTTTTTTCCTCCTGCAACTCTTCCCATGCAGCCATACAGGTTCAGTTTTTTTCTAACTGGACTGTCATGAGCTTTATTATTGAACATGCTAGCTGAGATCTGGAGAGTAGTGATACTGCAAACTTTGGTATCGATCTGATACCAAGTAAATCCAGAGCAAGTATCCTCGATACTGATACTTTCTGATTGAAATTTTACAATCATTTAATGATTTACCTTTGATTATTGATGATGATTATGGTTGTCATTAAACAGAAAACTAATAAATTATTATTATATTGAACTTAAATGACTTAATGAACCCTAAAGCTGAATTTAAATTCAAGTTTTTTCTTCACAAACAAAATGAAATATTTTCAATAATGCAACAAATAGTGAAATAACTGTTTTCATCTTTTATTACACAGTTTGCTTGAGGAAAATAGTTCATGGTATTTTGTTTTTTACATGATTAATTTTGGACAATAACAACCACCTTTGGCCAGAAACAACTTTTTCTTCTTGCCAAGTTTCTATCAGTATGTTCTTTTCCATGTGATATCTCATACCAGCCAACCTGCTTGCAAATGTTTTTATGTAAACGGGTTAGGGTTAATACTGGAATATCGTTCAGTTGTGGCATTCCTGATTATTTTCAGTACCTTTCCCACCATGAAAGATAAACACACACGCATATTTTAGCTTGACTAAATCAGCTGGGTGATATTTTCACCCTCTCCCTCCCTTTGCACTCCCAACTGGGTCTCCAGTTGGGAAAGTGGTGAGGCCCAAGATTGCAGTCATTGGTGGCCTGACTTTATCTCTTTGTTATAAAAAAGAAAAGAGAGAGAAGGGGAAAGAAACTGTAAAGAGGGGAGGAGAGGCGGCTAATAATTGCAACTGGCTTGTTTTAATTGTGCCCAGAGTCCCCAGCGTTTGCAGGGGCCATTAGAGGGACTGGAGTGCTGTTGTGTTAATCAGCATGCTCTTTTCTACTGCACACAATAACACACATAAACAGCAATCCACAGTGACTCATACACATGCAGTGTTTTCCACAGCCAAGCTGTCAACAATCACAACAACAGCGGGCATTGTGTGACGCGTACCACTGGAAGTTGGCTGGCTCCCGTTGTGTGCCAGTACAGGATGTTTAGGAGCATGCATTCTTTGAATCTTCAGAACACACCGTCCAAAGGTGCCTCTGCCAAAGGAAAGCCAGCGGCCAGCAGCAATACGCCGGCTGCACACTGGCAGCAAAACATTTGGCAAACTTCAGACTTTCATTGAGCTAATTTGCATAAAGAAAGAGAAACGCAGAGTTTCACATCTCAGCGAGTCTTCAGCTGTTCATGCTTGCGGGCGTCTGAAGTCCACCAAGATTGTGATGTTCAAACTGCGATCAACCAGGTGGAAAAATCCCCCCTCCATCTTTAATCAGGAGGAGGGGAGCATGTCAAGGAAAAACTCTCCTCTTCTTTTTTCTCATCAGTCTTTTGTTTGATGTGCTCATAAGAGAGACAACGAGGAGCGAGTCTGTTTAAAAGGCGAATCTGTGCATGAGGGAGAGATTCATCACTTGGATAATGAGTCCATCTGGGACAATATGAGACAGTTCACTTCCCTCTGGTTGTCTCCAGCTCTCAGGAAGAGGACATTTTTCCAGCTTAAAGCCAGCGGACTGAGCAGAGCCAAGGCCTTGATAGCAAGCCTGCGGATAGATGCAGCTTCTGCTGCTGCCGTGCACACTTCTGTTCACGTCCAGAGCATTTCTGCAGCAGTTCCTGTTTCTCTGAAGGGATATGTGGGTTTGTGAATGTTTAGAAAATCAAATGTGAAGAATCTTGGGTCTGAACGCCTACCAGTGGCTCTGAAGTCTGGAGATTAATAAGCTGCTAATGATAAAACATTCAGGTGAACCTGAATGAGCTCTTACACCAGTTAAAAGAACCCAGAGTCCAGTTTTACCTTCCAGTGTTACACAACGCACAGGCTGGGAAGAGCTTCTCAGCTTCCTCACAGTCCTGAAATTCTTTTGAAAAAAATCTTTATATAAAAGAAAAAAATCAACAAAGAGCTGCAACAGTCCTTACAAGGACTGATTATCCCTACCAGCTCGATGGAGGCATTCTTACTTCCACATCAATACACAAAGTGGAAACACAAGACAAACAAGTTAGTTCCACCACACAGGGCCCAACCTAACAGCTGGAGCATCTGAGGTACAGTGGGTGGAGCGCCTGCCTTAAAACCAAAGATCACTGGTGTGATGCTCAGTTTCTCCACCACGGGTCCAGCTGCCGGTTAAACCCCAAATTTCTGATATGATTATTGATGTGTGGTTTACTGCCATCTAAACTCACCGTCCTCTTCATCAGGTCCAGCTTCTGGTACCCTCACCTTGGTGTCATAGGTGTTGAATATGACAGAATAAAAAAGCAAAAGTTATAATAAAAAAAGATTTCCAAAAATTCTCCTGAGGTAAAATAAATGGTTGCAGCAGCAATAACAGAACAGCAAGGATGGAATTGAAAAGGAAAGTAATGATAAAATAATGTTCAGTCATGAGTGTGTGTGTGTGGGTGTGTGTGTCCAGAATGGATGGTAGAGCAGAAGTCCTCCTTCATCGTTGCTTCAGACAGAGGATGGAGGAGTCTGCAAACTGTCCAGTGTGTCATGGGGGGTGGGAGTTACTGTCTGTGACTCCACGCAGCTTTGCCAGCATTCTGTCCCTAACCACCTCCTCCTGAAACGGGATCTTCATTCCAATGACAGACTCTGCCTTTGTGATGAGTTTATTCAGTGTGTGTGTGCATCCTCTGCTTTGATGCCAGTGCCCGGCATACGCAGGAGAGGAGATGCTGCTGCATCAACACACTGATAAAACACGCTGGGATGCAGACATGAAAGGACCTGAGTCTTTGCAGGAAGCGGAGACGTCTTCTTGTTGTGCACAGCTATGTTTTAGTGGACCACTTCAGCCTGTGATCCAGGTAAACTCCATGGTATTTATAAGAAGTCATCATTTCCATGGCTGTACCCTCAGACAGGGGAAGGTGGAGGTCTGTTCCTACTGAAGTCCACCAGCATCTCCTTTCTTTGGTCCACATCCGGCAGCAGGTTGATCTCCTCACACCACCTGTCTCATGAACTCATCACCTCATAAGTTCTTCTGACAATGAGAACCTCTGCAGATGTCAGGACTTGGTTCGGCACCTGAAGTCAGCTGTGCAGGTGTAAGATGGATGCTGGATTAGCCGTCGTTAGGGGGCGTAGCACTGAGAACATCTGCTAAAGCTCAGAAGTGTGCTCCGCAGTGTAGAATGTGATCTAATAAACTTTGGCATATTTTCATTCACTGGTGCTTCGGATCAACAGCTGATTCAGCCTCCATCTTAACCCAGTCTCTTCTCTGATATCTCTCCAGTCAGTAAAAGTCAGTCTTATCTTGCCTCTTATCTCTCTCTTTCTTTTTCTCGTTTTTCTTCCATGACATCTTCTTGTATATCTTTGATCAATCAGCCCCAGTGCACATTAAAAATGGTGAGGGTGTTTATATCCAGTTGTCATAAAGTGAAACAAAGCTGTTGATGCGTCCAGATGGAAAATTAGCTGTTGGACAAATGTGTGTTTCACACACTGGCAGGGCGACAGCTCCAGGAATTTACATCAAGAATAGGTCACTGTGGCATCAAAACAAGACAGAAGCTCAGATTTAAGGTGGTAAATCTATGTTGTGTTTCTTCATTTAGTTCATAAAACATGCAGCTTGCTGCTTTTACTGTCCAACCTGCAAACGTTTCTCCATCATTTTCATGATGCCTTACCTGCTAACAGTCACACTGTAAGGGCCTTTTCACATGGCGTGCTCGGGCCCGTGCCGTGCCCGGGATCGATTACTCCTGAGTTGTGTTCACATGCCAGTGATTGAACCAGGCTCGGGCACGCTTGGTAATGTCGGAGCCAGAACACTAGGTGGCAGTGTTGAGGAAAGTTGGCTGATAGCGAACAACCGAGGAAGAAGCAAAGCCTTACGTCTTCAGCACAGTATATCAATAACAAAGCAAATAGGTCTTGTTACTTAGTATTTTCTTCTCCACTATGGATGCAAGCCAGGCAGTCATATTTTATGTTTTGGACGTTTTAAATCACTCCACAGTAATCTCTTTGCGCCAACAGTGTTGCTAATGCTAAACCTGCCGGTAGGGTCGGATGTTGCTTTGATCAGTTCCGCTTGTAGCCCACATGTCACGTCCGGCACGGCCCGGATTGCGTTCACAAGCCATCCATCCGAGCACGGGTGGCCTGGGTCCTGGACTACCTCCCAATCTGGGCCACCCGTGCCGCGCCCGGGCCCGGCCTGTTTGCATTCACATGGACAAAATTTGTGGTCAAACGTGCTCGGCTGTGAAAAGGCCCTTTGATACTTTTTCGTTACAGCCCAAATAGGTAGCCCCTTTTTCTATCCTAAAATCTCTATAATTACTCATGAACATTTCCACACCTTAACCACAAAGAGATAAGACAATGTTTTCCCTACATTTCACATTTGAAGTATATTTTGTGCCAATAACTGCAAAATACACTCACAATAAACAGTGACTAAAACAAAAGTTGTTTTATTTTATTTTCATGTAAAGGATGCAGAGTAAAAATTCACAGACTAATATGCTTCTATATACATAATGTTAGATATTTTTTAAGCATTTAAATCTAGCATCTAAATTCATGTTGTTTCTACTTCAAGTGAATGACCAATGGCCACACTGGACAGCTACACTACTTGAGTTTTCTTATAGACTAAAATTTAACAATCAAACGGGCTGAAAACCTGGTATTTAAACACAGGTTAAACACATTTTAACATCTTAGAAATGGATCCTGTTTCTTATTCAGTGTGAGGAAATGTCTGGTGTCGGCTACTGTTTTTGGATCTCCTTAATTATGGTGATGGATTTTATATGGGGGGGCTTCAAACAAACATGTACAATCTTTTAAACTCCATGTGTCACTGTGCTTTGATGTTCACAACTGGGATCAATTTCCTTCCCGCTGTACTCCGTATGCCAAAACTGGCTGACCATCTTTATATTTATGCAGGAAAACACATCGGCTGTCTTTGGTCTTGGTGGGCTGGTTCCTTCATACTTGTGAGAAAATCTTCAAAGGACTTGGAGATGTTATGTTTTGCACTCTTCTGATTCTAATTCTAATAATGGCTTTGAATCTCACAGTTATGATGCTAAAAGGTGGGGCAATTTTATAGCACATTCTACAGATGCTTATCTAGTAGATATCTGTGGACTTTAGAAGCCATTGACACCCTGAACTTAGTTCCTGAACAGGTTTTATAGAACTGCAGTATGCACTGACTTACTGAGAGGAGCCATGGAAATCAGGGAATTCCATTACCAAGAAGGGTTAAACATGGTTTGGTACAGTTTTAAGATAGGTGTGCATCAAAATACAATCCACATCAATGATATGACCCATGATTTCCCAGCATTAACATTGTTATGAATGTCAGTCCTTCTTACTTCAGTTTTGTGGAGGACATTTCAGATATCTTCCCTCTCTGATGAGCTCATACCAATAACTCTGAAATGCGTCACCTCTTAGCATGAACACCATCATCAATCTCTATATTTGTGTTATGCCATCTGAATCTACAAATGAGAGCTGCTTGGGAGCCAACTTGACCCCAAGAAGGAACTGAACCAGGCCAGATGGAAGACAACTATATCTCAACTTATCCCTGGAACACCACCACTTATCACCATACTGGAGTCAGCATACCCAAAGATTTGTTTTAAAAAGGATCTCTCTCTGACCTTGTGGTCTTCAATTGCTATTGCCTACTCTATTTTTACTTCTTTCCGCATCTTTAATAAACCTTGTTAATCTTTTTTAACTCATCCAGACATTTTTTCCTAATTTTTTCCTGTAACAATTTCATTTGTCATGAGGCAATACAAACTTTAATGTTGGACAGGAACCTGAGTTTTCATGTGATGTCAGTAAGTGATAATTCATATACAGTAAGATCAGTGAAGCAGTGATCTAGAGTTATATCCCCATGGTAGGTGATTTCAGCAGCAGACAGCGGTCAGCATGAGCAGTAGCGACTGCAGCTACTACAACTGATGATGTAATATAAGTATGTCAGTCAGAATATACACTGTTTTACCAGCAAGGTTTTCTCTTACTCCTATAACAGCAACCCCATCTGTAGGACTAGATCAGTAACTAGCTCTGCGCATGGAAAAAACCCTTGGTGCACAATCATCATGGTTCCAGGTTGTGGTCGTCTTTCTTTCTAAGACTTTTGTAGACAATGACCAAAATATTCTAAAAACAACCCCAGAGTTGCCAAGCCATCACATTCCGGTCTTGGAAAAGTCCCTCGGGTCCTTACACTCACCTTTTTTCATACTAACGCATCAACTTAAAAAAAGCTGTTGAGTTGCTACACATTTCTCATTAAGGACACTAAAAATAATTCCCCCTGTTCTTGTTTTATTATAGGTTCAAAAGGGATTAAAATTGACATTGCCTTTAAAAAAAACATATCTGGAAATTAGGTTGTATTAATGGCAGCTAAAACTAATTAATCCTTCATTAGTATTTTGCAACTCATTAAGTGACATCTTATCATTGCAAGACATATCAAGAGGAAAACTACTGGCAGTTAAAATTGCAAGGAAAACATTCATGATGTTTGGAGATTGTAATCTGGTTAACACACCCCAGGTGACTGGTATATTACAAACCACAACAACAGGGGTTGGAAAAGATGAGAAATCTTGTCTGACCAAAAATATTTCTTAATGAATATTCCCACTTGTGATGGCTTAACCTCGGAAACATACTTTCCTATCACTTCCATTAAATAACAATTCTTGAGCTTATGTAAGTCAGCTTTAATAAAACCTTCATATGTACAGGATCAGACTACATGACAGTTTTCAGCCGTTAATAGAGCCTGCTTGTAGTACTGGTGGTGTATATGTGTATTTATTGAGTCTGAGTCAGGATTCACCTCCTCTCACTCCAGTAAATAAAGACTTTGGAGAGAAGCATCCAGTCAAACATGGATGAATATACACAAACAAAACAGCCCATTGCTATGTGGATGAAGCACTAAGCCTAATAAACAACAGGAATAAGTGAAAAGTGTCAGACTCCATAGAAGAAAAATGTGAACTTCTAACAATGAGGGCCAAAAAATCCCTTACATGTCTTCAGAGCTTTCACAATCACCACAGAAATCCCTGAACTTTGGCAACAGACCAACAGAGATGAGGAGGAGGCATTTAGTGTGTATGTGTGTGTGTGTGTGTGTGTTGGGGGGGGTGATACATTACATTTTCATGCTCTTTCCTACTACATTGAAGTATGTGTAGGGAGGAAAACCATTTCTCCTGCTTTCTCTCTCACACATGATCAGGTATTTCCTGTTAGGAGTGTGAGGTGGCCAAATAGTAATATGGATGACTGAGTGAGCCCCACAGTGGGCCTCACTCTTTCGCTTTTCCCTCCTGTTCCGCCCTCAGTACTATCTCAGTCAGTTTAGTAGCGATGAGCCTGAGTTGTTCCTTTTTTAGGAGTTTACTCTACTCACATTATGCCTCAGCAACAGTTAAAGGACAACTTGGGGGCCAGATCAACAGGTAATGTTGCAAAATAACACCAAATAAGCTTTTTAAATTGATTATAAATAAAAAGTGAAAGATAAAAGGGGGAAAACAGATTTTTAAAAAAGAAAGAAAAGTCTGTAGTCTACCCTCTGTTTCAGAGCGCCTTCACTCTGGAGCCCAGCTTCACATCTGGTTTATATTGGGGGAGGGATTGGGTTACATTCACTCTTTCACAACCTTTCTTATGTGCAAATGCAGAACACACACAAGAGTGCAAGGGAATACACACACATGCGGTCTTTCTTGTTTTCTTTCTCCCAGTTAATGGGCACTGAACACTTTTCATCTAGCATGGCTACACATGTGCTGCCTAACAATAAGAATCATGTTACAAAGTTAGTGTCCCGACAGGTCTCAGTCTTACTTTTGTTAGCATGGTTTTCTGAAAGATCTTTTTAATTTCAAAACATGTTCTACTGTACATGAGTAAAGAAAATACAAAAAAAAAAAAAAGATAATTGAAGTGGCTGTGATTGTGGGACAGAGAATAGGAATCTAAACCGAACACTAGACTGTTTCTATTTACTTATAACAGGCAGGTAGTCATATATTACAGAATAATGGGCATATTAAGTCTGTAATAAGAAAAACACAACTTATATTGTGTTCTTAAATGGCTACTAGATAAATAAATTTAATATCAAAGGTTTTTTGACTTTATAATTGTGACAAAATACATGCTCACGGAAAAGCCTGACCTTAGATTTCGTTAAATCTATAAATGTTGTAGAGAGGCTACTTTGATGGATTGGGATGGCATATGTTAAAGAACAATTATAAACATGTTTTGAAATAGTTCAAACATGTCTAATTCCCTCCCTTTCTAAATAAAAAAAAAATAAAAAAATTTTATGTTGAGCTATACACATCTAACTGCAACTGGAAGTTTAAGACATTTTCTCAACTTTTCTACTATCTTAACTCTTAAGTATATCAATACTGTGCTACTTTTCACTGCAAGGAAAAGTTATTTTTTAATATAAATAGACAATTCTGTAACCATTTGTGTAATATTATACACACTGTTCACTCACTGAGCTCCCTTGTTAATTTTCTGCCCACACAGGCTCATTCTTTGACATTCAAATTTCTCCTAATTTTCATATTCCACAACCACACCCTGATCAGTTGTAGCTCTAAATATCTTACTGTCCACACCCACTCATGCCACCCTCTCCCTTTTGTTGTTGTACAAGTCTTTGATGGTATTGGCTCTGCTCCCTGTAACCATGTCCCTAAAAATAAAGCCACAGCTCATTGCCTCTAAAACATGCACCAAAGAGGAGGATCATAAATAAATCTGTTATGTGTTGTTGAAAACACAGACAGACAAAAACAAATAAGTTTCATAGGCCACATGTGCTTCTGTCTGGAAAGCATTACAGTGTGAGCAAAGTTGCGGAAATGTGTTAATCAATAAGGACAGGAAACTTTAAAACATTTGTGTGTTATATGAAGATTTACTGCTCTGTTTGTGTCTAAGTACCTGCTTGCCGGGGTCCTCTCTTTCTCCTGAAAGCAGCGCCAGACTGCAGTGCCTCCAACAGGCCATCCATGATACCAGTTTCATCACCCTCTGTAAAAATGAATCAAAACATGACATCAGCAGTGTAACAACATCACATTTAAAACATGAAAACACACACACACACACACACACACACACACACACACACACAATGTTGTTACCATGTATATATCCCTGTTATTAATCAGGACATAAGGGCCCTTCCACATAAACGGTTTCCATTTCCTTTTCCAAATTTTAAGTAAATTCTGTTGCAATTCTTGCTTCTGATTGGCTAACACACATGCAGGAGGTGGGGATATTTACCACACACGTGGTCATGTTGACAATTTTACTGCATTAACCCAGATTGGCTGTGACCCATTTAAGCTACTGTCACTGCTAAAGACAACACAGTGCAGTTTGAGGGTGATAACCTTTAAAACACACAGACATACACTCTGGAAAGACACACCCTCTGAAACCAAATCCACACAAACAGGATAAAATAGATGTGTAATTGAAGATTACATTTAAATAAATACTGACTGGAAATTAATCTGGAGTCTGTGGACAGTGTGTTTGGGTGATGTCTGTGTGTTTGTTTACATGCAGATTCTCTGCACAGCCTCAGTGTCTGATGGCCATAAACAGGGACGTGGGGTAAAACTGAGTGCAGTCATGGCAACATGGTGGGCAGCATTCAGTGGCACAGCTCAGCATGCAGGCAGATGGTTTTAATTATTTCTTTTTTAACCTGAATAGGGAGTGAGGGGGGTGTGGGAAGGGGGCAGTAGGCCTGGGGGTTAAAGGTTTATGTCATCACCTCCCCAACCCCCAAACACAAACACAGCGCATGCTCTGCTCATGCCCACGTGCACATACACACTATATTTAATCCTGTAGTAAGCCATGAAGCAGATGGTTCGTGTTCTCGCCTGTTGTATCTGAGAAAGTCTCACACACACTCCCCTAGCCTTCCATGGCTCATACACACCCCTCAATGTCCACATACTGGAACTGCACAAATAGACGTAGAATGATCAAAAGCCATGCTTTTCTTCTTCCGGGAAAGCACATCTGGCGTTTTTCCACTTACACTAATCACATGGTTGGCTTAAAACGCTGGTGGAAGCACACAAACACACAAACCTATTTGTGAAAATGAACTGGAGGTAGTAGAGGTATCAAACAATGAATGACCTTAACTTGCTTACTATAGTCAGAGGGAAACCCCAACTAAAATTGGAAGGCCTCAGGGCCCATGCTGTCTTTAGTACTACACAAAATGCTCAGTGGTGATTTTGTGTAGTTGTGGCCGATGGCAACATCATTAAACAAAGCCTTACACAAGCCATCTGAGGCAAAACAAAGTTTTACAAAGTTTGATTTGTTATTGAGTAATAACAAGGCTGCTGTGGAAAGAACATTCCTGGCCTCACTAAATTGTAGGAGATCATGTGCTGCTCAGTCATTTAAATGGCTTTACTACAGAGTGTGAGAAAAACTAAGTGAACCCTCACTGCTTCCACAGGAATTAAGATGTATATGTACTGCAGCACCCGGGTACTGCTAACCAAGAGCAAAACATTAACTGATCATCCTGAAGTGTTAACCCCTCTATAAAAGCAGTTCTGTCAGGTTTATGTTAACACAATGCCAAGGAGGAAAGACATCAGTAAAAGTTCAATTGTTGATACCCTCATATATACAAATTAAAGTCAGGTACATAAATTACAGATAAAACAAGTTAAACCCTAACATAAACAGAAAAGTCAGGAATCGCCATATATTTTAGCTTCACAAGTCTCAGTTAGATTATTAAAATGTTACACTTAAAGCCATCTACAAGCTACTGAAATAGGAGGTGTATTCAGTTTTTCACACATTGGTATTTTAGTAAAGTTTCTGTAAAAAGTTACAGTATATGGTGCAATACATGATGTGGAGTGGTCATCTGAGATTGTACTGACCTAATTCTAAGACCAGGTCAGGACAAGGTAATCTTTAGTCATGAAACGATTTGTAAAACTTTTGAATCGGACGAAGGACTAGGGCATTTTAGATGACTCCATATAGTTAAAAGTTTTCACAAACAATCAATACTGAAGCTTCCTAAAAAGTTGTAATGGCTAAATTTGACTCAGAGCAGAGTAGAAGACACATGCACATCTGCTTCACCCACACAAATACTATAGTGCATGATGCAAACAGCAAAGTACCGCCTCACACAACTAAGAAGATAAGATGGATTAATTAGTGCAATAGCATTAGATGGTGAGCTTTTAAAGCTGTCTATCTGGATCTGATCTACCTTAATGCACACACAGACACACCTCTCTCACATGCACTCACATGCACACAAAGACAGATGGCAGAGCGTCTTGTGTGGAGCAGTAGCACCTCTAACGGGTGTTCGCACAATAACAGCTGACGACATGGGTAGGAAAATGTTGAGAGAAGAGGACACACAGCAAACACAGAAAGATAATATGTAGAAGAGTAACATAGTGGGCATGTGATGAAAGGATTTTTATTTTTTTAATGTGCCATAAATGTATCCCTCTTTCAGTCGCCTGGTGTGAGACATCAGGCTACCCAGGCTTATCCCATTTCATCCTCTTATACCCGTGCCTTTCTCCTCTCCTCCTCTTACCCCTCCTTTCTGAAAAGACAACAACACAGTCTAATCCACAGAAGAGCATCTGCTGCCCTACTCTCCTCCTTCCCTTCCCTTCCCCCACAGTACTTCACATCTGATCTCTGAGTGGAGCATGAGCACTCCCAGTGGCAGTTCCCATACCAGCATCTGTAGGGGCTAAAAATCACACAATGGTACACACCCTTAAATCCAAAGATGAGAGCACAGCTTTGCACAATCTTTTACAGACACCACTGACACCTAGCTGCAGAATTAAGACATGGTAACTGTTTATAGCTGGGCTTATGACAGCCAGAAATTAATTCATCATTTCAGAATTAATCTGTATCTAGGCTTAATTAAAGCAAAGACCTTACTTAAGGCACAGATGGTGAATGTCAGGTTTTGAGCATTGCATCAGAAAATGCAGGCAGAGTAGTGCTTTGAATGCAGTGTTTGATGAAAGAAAAAAAAGCAAAAGCATGCAATGATTAGATAACTGCAATATCAGTAATAATCTTCAAGGCCTTCAGAAGGGTAAGATATTCACTGTAACAATCATCACAAGCTGAAAACATGTGCAGTGAGTGAGTCTGACTGGAATGACAAGGCCACAGATAGAAAACACACACATTGACCTTTCCAGGGTATAACAAACAACTGGGGTTTGATATTTACAGATACAAGAAGTGATAAAAACATTCAGTGAATTCATGAGATAGGAAGGGTATGCAGAGGTCAAATACACAGGTGAGAGATGGGAAGAGAGAAAAAAAAGGAGGCAACCAGGAGGACGTTAATGTTAAAGACCAGCTGCTGAAAACAACTTTTGTTTAACGACTTCAGTATGAGGGTTATAAACAAATACAGAACAAAGACCAGGTCTGTCTATGGCAGATTTGTATGTGGTTGGATTCAAATAGGGGTGTTGAATGACTGCAGGGGCAGTCAAATATGCCACCTGTATGTAAATGATAGCTTGCCTACAAACACACAGTCATCTTTGAAGCACTATTGTGTTCCATGTATGCATGCTTCCATAGGCTGAAAATGAAATTTAACCTTTTTTGTCTACTCTCTCCTACCGGCGCTTCAAACTTTTTGACACAGAAAATACCCCAAGTGGGGCCTCAGTGTCTTTTAAGTGTACTTGAAAAGAGAAACGAGGGATGGTAAAGAAAAAAAAAAGTGGAAGCGATTAAATGAAAGCAAGAAAGAAAGAAGAGAAGATGCCAGCTGGAACATGTACCACAAGCAGAAAGGCCAAAGTGACTTTTTCTAAGTTTCACAAAGCAGACACACACACGCACACACACGCTTGAGCCATCTTTGTGTTTCTCTCTAACACACAGGCAAACAGAAAAAGTAACAAGAAAATGTTATTTGTAACTCAAACAAACATGGAATGCACAGAGGCAGCAAAAATTTGGGCTGTGGAACAGCAGAGTCTCTGGAGAACCCGAGTGGAGCCAGACAGAAGAGGAATGCACTGAAAGTAGGTCACAGTCTGAAAGAAGGGAAAAAAAGCATGTGTGCATAAATGTGTGTCTCTAAGGCAGGATTTGATTGCTGACTGTGTGTGTACGAGAAAATGGTCATGGGTGTACGTAGCAGGGGACAACACGCTACAAGCACTTCTCAGTGTAACCGCATCTAACAGAGGAGTGGAAATATGCATTTGCTGATAAAGAGATTAAAGAGCTGAGATTTTCCTCAGTTTGCTTTTGTACATAAAACCCCCCAAACTCCAGAAGCGTGAAAAGAGGTCAAGCTGTTTCTTGCACTCCTCTTCTTCATCCCCACTTTGTGTAAAGATTCATTGTTGCTTGCTCGCTTTAAAACAGGTCATCAACATTAGATTAACTGTGGTCTATAAATACTGATGGGCTGATCTTTTACACACACACAAACACACACACATACACAAATATTCCACACAAGTGTGGACTCTGACTGCCCCCAACTGGAATCTGAGGGAAATACCAAGTGTGAGAAGTGGAGTGTCTCTCTTTCAGTCACACACATGTGAACATATGTGGTAAAGCATTCGTGACCTGCGTTGATGTCGAGAAGCTGGTTCCTCTTGAGTTTCTCTTCTTTCTCCTTCTCTGCTTTTTCTTTTGCCAGCTTCGCCCTCTTGATTTTTTCTTCAGCCTCCTTTCTCTTCTGATTTTCTTTCACCGCTTGCTGCAGATAAATGAAAAGTGAAAAAAAGAAAAAACATCAGAAAGTGTTTGGAAATTAAACTTGAGTTAGTTATGGACAATCTGGTGTTTTGCAGTTATTGTATTAGAACAGGTTTATGTGATGTGATGCATTTCTGTGAACATAATACTTTAAAACCAAAGGCTGGCAAAACAAGTTAGGGTTGCACTGCCCCACAGGTGTGTTTAAAGTTGATATATAAGCTGACAATATCAAAAGAGCCGCTCTTCATTATTCTGTCAAAACAAGCAGGTATACAGTCAGGTGCTTTTTCTGATTGTGGTTTGACTTTTTCCTTTTATCAAACACATTCTTCCCTAACTCCACCTGTTCGTATAAAGACTTGTGTTGATCCGAGATACTGAAAACATGACCACACTTTACTTTGTTCAGTCACAAGTACATGAATACACAAGCACACACCTGAAACATGTTTTTAAAGTTGTTGAGGTCTCCAAAGAATTCCTCCACTGCGATTTTTCGAGGGTCAAAAACAAAATATTTTCCCAGCTCCTCATACTGGCTCTCCATGTTTTTGTGCATCAAATTCAGCTTCTCGTACTGTTCTTGGGCGGTGCTCACAAAACTGTGCAGACAAAATGTTAAGGCATATAGAACCCATAATGTATCTTTTAACATGATAAAATGTCTTTGTATTTTCATTTCAATCACAGAACAATGATTGAAGCACATAAATGAAGAGGATATGGACATCTTTTCCGCAAAGAGGTCTTTGTCATTTTGTGGTGGAGGAAAAGTTTCAAGGTCTTTCTGCAAGTTTTTGATGTTGCGGGCCATCACCTCTAGATTCTTCTGAATTGTCTCTGCAGAAACTGCAAAAGACAAGAAAAATAATAACAATGATAGAGATGACATTGCATATTAAGATAAGCCGGTGATGAACATCATATATCGTGTATATTTCTATAAAGATCGTAGCTCTATTGTGTAAGCATTCGTCATAAGCTGCAGCCACAGCCTGTCTTGGGAAAACAGTTTGTATATAAGATAAAATTGCAAATGTCATATTGACTTGGTGAAATAAAAATAGCTTAGGCCACCATCCCAGGCAACGTCATGTAACAATAACATGACTGTAAAGCTTAACCAGGCATAATGGATGGACAATACTATGCACAGATGCAGATTAAAGTATGGACTGGATGCCTCGTATACCTCTGCTGGCCTTTTCCACATGAATGAGCTCGTCTGGAAAGCTCATGACATCGGGATATTGCTCCTGGCACACATCAGCAAGAAAATGGAGCAGTGTCTGCTTCAGATCAGCTGATTTGGTGTCACGCAGCTGATGTGATGGAAAGAAGAATTGATTTTAAAGATTTAAAAGGCAGCCAAACTCATTTAATTTCTGCTTGCATTGTGCTTCCCACTTCTGACTAGCAGTTTCTATGAAGGCAGATTTATAGCACGGTTACAATATAATAGCCTATGTTTCATGTTATATAAGCCTGAATCCCTCTGCTTGAATAAAATCCTGTCCTGCACATTCATTTAGTTTTATTTTTGTCACATAACATTTCACCTTGCACAGGTATGATATAGAGTATCCAAATGCCATTCCGTTGCGGGAGCCTGCGTTCATGTAGTTCCCAACAAGAAGGATGATCTGCAGCAGCTTGGAGAAGGTCTCACTTTTCTGGAGCTCCTCGCAAGCTGCTGTTACAGACACAACATCTGGTTTGATGTTGTTCAGCTGTTCCTCAAACTGTAGCTTGAACAGGATGGCCTGCAGCCTTGGCATCAGCCGCTTTACACTGGACATCTGGAGAAAGAAGATATGGGGGATTTGTAGGCCATTCCTGGTCCTAGCTATACAAAGTACCCATGTGAGTCTATGTGTAGATATGTTATTGAGTGAAGGGGATTTAATCCATTTTTCACACTTTAACAGTTGAACAGAGTCGTCTCTGTCTGATGCACCAACACACTCCAACTATGTAAGAATCTTCTACACCTCATTTGAAGTCACATCAGTTTGTCAGCAAAGTCTGGCTCAGCTCAGTCCCAGTTAGCTGGTAAATCAAACAGTTAGCTCCAGTTTAACAAAAAAGTACTGTTCTATAATAAACCCAGGAATTTTGTGCTGAAGCTTAAGTTAAGCTTTTGTTCAAGGAGTCATTCTTAAGAGACCAAAAGAAACTTAAGAACTTACTCTTAAGTTATTTCTTGGATAGATATGAGATATTACACTACAATTTCTAAATGATGTAACAGTTTAAAGGTCTAGAGTTGATTTTAAGTTGAGCTTATCCAGTTAGTTGTTGTAAAGTTTCAATAAGCAGAAGAGAATCTGATTATTTTATTAAAATAACAGAATATTAATCACTCAATGGGAATTACTTTTCTGTGTAAAACATTTATTTCACCTCCTCCTTAAATGAGTTATTGATCATTAATCTTTATAAATGTTATCATGTAGAGTCAACCTCCCTCTTGTTAATATTGATTTGTCCACTTACAGTTGAGCTCTAGGAACGTGTGTTTTTTTCCCATTACACTCAAAACCGAAAGTCTAAATAGCCTATTTTCATTGTAAAGAGTTTTTGTTTGTGTGTGTGTGTTTAAATCTTCTTACCACTGCTCCAAATTGTTCTGACTCTGCCAAATCGTCATATTCGTCTTTCATCTCTCCAAGAACATTCAGCTGTTCTTGTGCTGGAAGCTGTTTCACCAAGTTCTATGTGACATAAAGAGAAACATATTTAATACTGACGCAATCTAAGGATATTAGATTGCATGCGCTCCAAGGTATAGTCCACACGTTAAAGTATTTATACGACAAAGCAAAAAGAAAAATCTGTCAAGAGTCTTGATTCTGTCAAAATAAAAAGGAACTGATTTAAATGCAGACCCTTTAACATAAACAATAAGGTTGATCTGAATGCAGTACCTGAACCATGGACTCTGTGAGGATCTTCTCATTGACCTGCAGGATGGCTGTTTTGATCTCTTCATATGGGAGACGGAATGATCCCAGAAAAATGGCTGTGAGCAAAACCCAACAAACAATAGAAAATCACTTCAAAATCCTAGTTAATGAAACTTTAATGAGTAAGTTTAGTAAATAAGTTCAATGTTACTGGTTTGATACTTATCAGTTAAATGGACTTACAGAGGTTCTGTGAAGACTTTGCATCAAGAACCTTCAGCTCCTTCGCCTTCTTCTTCTGCACCTGCTTCTTTTCATCTCCACCATCCTGCTCTTTTTTAGCTGAAGAAGAGGACAAAAAAAGAAATCTTGGATGAGAAAGGGAGGCCATGTTAAGGATATTTTGGTCATTTTAAGGAGCCTTTGTAAATGTGGGAAACTGTCGGAAACTTAGAAGGAAAATAAATAATGTTAAAAACAGGGGACAGCTGTGAAACCAGTTGGCTCTAATATGGAAAAGCATGGAGAGATGGATTGAGGGCCAGTATGATGGATATAAACACTGACAGACGTGGCGCGACCTTTACTTTTTTTCACTCTTGCCAACTGTGTGATGTCACGGAGGTGTTGGATTGTTGTATCAGCAGCCCCGGGTAAGACTGAACTACCATGAAATGACTGGAAAACTTGTCCCTGCTGAACATGGGGCTTTATAAATATGGAAAGACATTTGTTAACTGTCGGGCATTTTAAGACTGCATCCAACTTACACATGTGCATTAACACTTAATTTTATCATACACACAAACACAGCAGAAGCCATTTCACACTAACCTACTCTGACAAGGTCACATTTGTGACTGTAAGGATGTGTCAGATTGGGAGGAGGGGGTGGACATGTTCTAGATGAGAATCAAGAGCGAAAGATGAACAATCACATGAGTTTGACCATATAATGGTTAGCTGATTCCTTGGGGATAAGGTCAGAGGTCACAGTAAATATCCTCCATTTTCTGTCAATATCTTAACCACTCATATCTAATTTCCTAACATGTCATGATTCAAGCCAAATTAATTCTTCCATACACTTTCCATACAATATACCCTAATCAGGGTCATGTAAGTTCAGACCCTATACCAACTATGTCTGTCAGAGGCCCCACACAGAAACAAATGAGCCATGCTCTGACACACTCACTCCAAGGCTCAGAGATTCCAACCATGATCCTTTTAGCTGTGAAGTAGCAGCGCTGATCACTACACAGCCTCAGCTAAAAGTCAATGGAAAGAAAATATTTTAACAAGAACTGACAATTTCTCCAAATTATTCTTTCCTGAAAGCCAAAGGTGACAGAGTCTTTGCAGCAGCAGCTCTCTCCGCAACTCCCCTCCTCTCAGTCTGAAATCTGTGGACTCTGAGGTTGTTTAGGTTGATTAGTTCTTGTGTTTCGTGTTATCTTTTGTGTTTTATTGTGAAGCATTTTGCGACTTATACTATGTGCAGTGCTATAGAAATAAAAATGTATTTATTTTCCACTACAGGAAAGAAACAATGTTTTCAGCCTATTTATCTATCCCTCCCAAAAAAAGCACATCAAGTGTATTTATCAAAACACTTTATGTATGATAAACAGAATTTTGACCTCTTCCTTCTTTTCTCGTCTCCAGACTAAGTTTTATCTAAATCTAAGACATTTATCAGCCTCTCTGTGTCCTCGTTCTTGCCTTATCTTTGTAAGGAACAGACGGCAACGCCAAACATGGAGGAACCGTCTGGGTAAAGGCTGACAACAATGCTGGTTCAATACACAGGGCGGGAGCTTCCCATTTCTTTTCTTTCAGACGCAGTAAACCAATAAAATGTGAATCAATTGGTGTCCTGAGCAACCCACCTGTTTCTTCTCTCTTGTGAGGACATAACGTAATGACAGCCTAATATTATTTTGTTTAACTACAACAAGACGGCTTGTAAAACAATAAGGTGTTTTGGAAAGGCATTAACTCACACCTGCTTCATTAGTAGTGACATTTGTTCTCAGTTTCAAGATTCACGCAAATCCCAGACTTCTGGGCTCCATATGTGGCCCCACTCTTCACTTGCTTTAGGCAATTTGTTAGACTAGTTAAAATGGTCTCATTCAAACATCAGCACTGTAAGCATGCTCCACAACAGCCTAACAACTCATCCATTCATCCGCTGATCTGTCCATATGTCCAGTCAAACAGTGCTTTGTCCCGATGAGAAACGCCAGCCAGTTGGACAGTCTGTTAACGAGCACATGCTCCTAATGAGTGCCTCATCTCTATCTTCAGCTTTACTCATACACACAGAACGGATTGTCTGTGGACAGCAGGCCTTAAATGGCATTGTTTCCCTCAGTAACAAGGACAATCTGCTCATTATTTTCCTTATTATATATATATATATATATATATATATATATATATATATATAAATAAATGC
>JAVQJG010091107.1:0-18746 GCA_036024015.1 Craterocephalus amniculus | reverse complement strand
ACACACACACACACACACACACACACACACACACACACACACACACACACACACACACACACACACACACACACACACACACACACACACACATGCACAATTACTCCACTCCATCATTTATTCAGTAACATCTTATCACATTGGAGCCGGAGAATAGCAGAAATATCAGTTTTTATCACTTTTAACAATGATTTTCATTCTAATTTAATGAGAAAGATGAAGAAAGGGGATTTAAGTGGATTTGAATGTGGAATGACTGTTGGTTTGAGTGGTTTAGAAACTGCTGATCTACTGGGATTTTCACATTTTAACTGTCTTAGCCTTGGATCCACGCTTCAGGCTGCTGATAGGGTTACACTGATATATATATATATAAATATTTTTCTTTGAACCCCTTACAGCTCAGCATTATTTAATAACCAGTCCACCTTAGTGTTGTTGCTGACCATGTCCATCCCTTTATGACCACAGTAGCATATTCTGATGGCTACTTCAAGCAGAACTTTGTACTGTGTCACAATAGCCAGGCAAAACAGGTTTTAGTTTTAAAGCACATTCCATGTACAAGACAATTCAAGATGCAATAAAACATGTGCATTGTAAAGTGGTGCAGAAGAAGCATTAAAAAGCACATTAAATGTACAAATGTGCAGTAACTGTGTGCCACTATCGTGTCAATATGGAGAAACCTCTCCGAGGAATACAGCATTTCCAGCACCTTGACACTAAGAATTAAGGCAGTTCTGTGGTTAAATAGGTTCCATCCATCATGGTGCTAGCAAGGAGGACCTTTAATAAAGAGGAAGATGCGTGAAAATGGCTGATCGGTCATTTCAACTGCTTTAGCCTTTTAATTCTATTTGTTCAGCACACCAAAGTCTCTCCAAAGAGTAAAGTTAGAAATCCCATCAGAGTGGAAAGACAATAAGGAGTAGAAGGCGAAGCATCAGCTAGAAGAGAGTCTTCATGCCTTGTTAACTCAGTTTGTTCTTGAGGCTGAGGTTTAAGTGTTTTTTGTCCCCCCTTTATCCCGCTTTTTTAAGCATCTTAATCTGTTGTTTCACACCTCAGCCCATCATTTGAAATTCCTCTGCAGGCCTTCATTTTTGTTTGTTTTGTGTTTTGTTGGGGCTGAGGACACTCATGTTAAGAGACGGTTTGCAAGAAATGGAACTTCACATTTCCACTGCAAAGCGATCTATTTTTCTATGGTTATTGCTTCCTTCTGAGGTTGAGAGAGACTGCATACGAGGAAGAAATAATCTGTTTTCTTCCGCTTGTGTTACAAAATCACCCTCATCTCTATCTGGCTAATGTGTGAAGCAATTATAAACCACTTTCTGAAACTGTTAAAGAACAGACACCACTGTTTTGATGATTGATAGAGGCTGCATAATGGTGTGCTGTGGCAGAATGGGCAAATTTCTTTTTCCTGTGATGCCTACTTGTTCCAGTATTGCCTTCAAAATGATATGCAGATGATCTAGACATTTATTTGGTGACATTTGCATAAAAGTTAATGTAATACATGAAATCAGTTAAAGATAAAGCTGCTGTAATGAACTTGTTTTCCACTGGTGTATTACTTGGAATGGTGCAATGATGAGTCATGGTTATAAACCAGCAGGAAACTGCAGGAGGCCGCGGGTTCGAGTCCCAAGTTGGTCAGGATTCCGGCCTTCCTGTGTGGAGTTTGCATGTTCTCCCCGTGTATGCGTTGGTTCTCACCGGGTACTCCGGCTTCCTCCCACTGTCCAAAGACATGCATGTGAGGTTAATTGGGCACTTTAAAATTCTCCCTAGGTGTGAGTGTGTGTGTGAGTGGTTGTCTGTTTCTCCATGTTGGCCCTGCAACAGACTGACGACCTGTCCAGGGTGTACCCCGCCTCTCGCCCGTTGATAGCTGGGATAGGCTCCAGCACACCCGCGACCCAATTGGATTAAGCGGTTCAGAAAATGGATGGATGGATGGAAACTGCAGGTGTTTATAGCCAAACCAAGAAATGTGTGTCTTTCTGCCCAAAGTTTTACTGTTTTACTGAATGCCTCTGCTTCTGTTAACCTGCAGCCCATTAAATGGACACATACACTTGTTGTCATTAGCACGAATAAAACCAAGAGGTATCTGTTATTACTGTATTTTATTATCACTGTCTTCACTGACATAGGACTCTAGGAGTCTTAGGAGTCTACAGTAGGAGTGATACTGCAGTGGGGCTTGACTATTATTCTAACGTGCAAAAATTATTTATACATACCTCAGGTTTTCAGCAGGAAAAGAGCCATGATGCCCCTGTTGTTGTAGCTCACAATATTTAAAAAGCAAGCTCTTTATCGACAGTTTATCATTTAGACTTTTGGGGCATCTTAAATTAGCACTAGTGATACTACGGGGGGAAGGGAAAAATTTTAAGTCCATACTTATTCAGTTTCAAAAATAAAAAAACACCCACAGCTACAGTATAACACAGAATACAGCACAGTCTGCCGGGATTGCACACAAATGAATGATTTTGCAAGGTAGATTGCTTTGCGACAGAAGCTGTTGTTAAATTTGTTAGTTTTGGTTTCCATTGTCCTGAACTTTCTGTCTGAGGGTAACGCTTCAAGCAGAGTGTCCAAGATGTGATCGAACTTTTCTGACTTTGTCATAAAGAGAGGCTGCAGCTAGTGATCCTCTGGAGGACCGTCCTCTCAGGAAGAGTACAGCTGGCAAGCCCACAGAGGGAGTACGTCAGCGTGTCCTCCATATAACGAGAGGAGAAGGATAGAAGCACTTTCGAATCAGATAGTTCACCCTGAGCGTCGTACCTTCTTCACACATTTCACTGATGAAAAGGGTCCAGTCTGAGAGGTGCTCAGGATCAGACAGGCACTGTACACAGCTGTTTCCCTGCATCCCAGGATATAGACTCATCCTCTCCAGAGATAAGTCCCACCACTATCTGACTGGCAAGAAAGACGCCATTGCCAGAGAAAGTGAAGGTCCAGTTGTAGGTGTGCAGAGGGAAAGCAGGGAGTTTAGCACACAGCCCTGGAGAGAGACAGTACTCAGGCTGCAAGCTAAGGAAAGATGGGGATTTCAGCTCACTGCCTGGAAATGATCTGTCAGAAAGTCCATGAAGTCCTTCTTCAGACTGAGTGTGAATGTCCACGTCTGACAGTTTAGACATCAGTCTGTAAGTGAGGATGGTGTTGAAAGCAGAGGTGAAGTAGATAAAAGCTGCCTCCTGCTCCAGGTGGGTAAGAGCACTTCTCCTGACATCCAGGGCTTTTAATTTGGATAAGTCCAGATCCCTTTTTTCCTCAGGTATGAAACAATGTCCATGCAGTGTGTGTGATGTTGTCCCTTCTATTTAGATCAGAGTGCTCTGCCGCTGTTCCTCATTACAAATTTCAGTTGATGTGATTGATTCTGCTGTTTTACTTGCAAACGAGATTGGCTGTTCTTGCTGTCATTCTGTTGAATGCACTTGCAGTGCTTGCTAGCGGCAGGGTTCAGGAAGTCAGAAGCAAAGAAACAAAAGGAGGACATCTGGAGGTAGCTATCATCATGTGAGTCTCAAAGAAATTATTTTCTCAGCTGCTACTGATTCATTGATAATGATGATAACAGCAGTCACTAATTTAATAATCTTGTCTCCTCCACCTGTACCAGTGTTAATTTAACAGGAGTTGTAGTTGCTGAGGCAGGTGGAGAGGCACGATCACAGCAGATGAGCCTTAGCATTCAGAGAAGTGTCTTGGGCTACATAATTAAATGAAATAAAATGAATTTTAAGTGTTTACATGACCTTTGCATAATGTGTACAGACTTAAAAACACTTTTTTTGGTTCAGTAATAATTTGAACAAGTTTTTAGTTAAAATGAGAATAATAATAGAACAAAATGTAAAATGTCTGTGTAATGTGTAATTTCAGCCACTAAAATATAAATTAGATGTTATTAATTCATCCCATGTGGTATCAATATGTTTATTTGGTCAGGTAACGGAAGTGAGGCTAAGAGGCAGTAATAAAAGAGAAGAAGAGACAAGTGGCACAGCAGTTGGAAAGGCAGGGTCACAAGCGAGGTCTACAACTTTTGCTTGTTCAGATTTTCTGTTCACTCCAATTGACTTGATATTGCAAATAAACATGTAGCAAAAGTGCAAAACAACACATCTTACAAGAACCTCTGAGATCAACTTTTATGTTCCTTCCAATGTCAGAATCAAACCTTTGCCCTTGCCTGGAGCTGTGGGGGGGGCGCCCTCAGGCCATCTTTCCAGGCTTTTGAGTGTGGTCAGAGCACTTTCCCTGAGGGTAAACATGGATTGACTGGTCTATCCATGTGGTGATTGCTCAGGTAGGAAGCCCTGCATGGTGGTATAGTAAACTTTTCCAGAGTGAAATCCAATAATAACAAGAAGTATCCCAGAAAAAAAAATATATATGCATAAACTTTCCAAATGGTGATAACTGATAACTGATAACAGATGTTAAACCAACAAACTTTCAGAGTGAAATGAAAGTTCAATGACATCCTGTCATCAAGTCAAAACATCTGAGAACAGCTAACAGATATACCAATAGATCCTTAGGTCTAATGTTGCAAGCATTTGCCCCACATACAGTATTACAATTGCTTTTTGCAAAACTTTGGCACCTATCTCCTCCTAGCATTTTGGGAAAAAGTTGTGCAGTCCTGGCTGTGGGAGATTAACAGGCCTAGCAACTGATGGCCGTAGTCAGGTCTATCAAATGATCTTTGACTTTATAAGAAAGGACAAATTCCAGTTCAATAAATCAATATTTTCCCTTATTGAAGAAGATTATTGCACTTCAGAACAGAACTATTAAAAAGTATTTTCCTTACTACCACAAAGAAAAAATCAAGAAAAAAAGCACTTGATCTTATCAATACCAACTGTGACCTGAGAGGTTCAACTAAAAATAGAACATTTCATTCATGAATCGCAGTCATTATCAAACAATAATTGCACTAAATTAATACTCCTCAGTCTGTCTGAGGATGAGTCTTAGTTAATTAAAATACCCAAAACAGCAATATTATGAGATGTATGTTCAGCACCATAGATCGCACTTCACACAGAACACCAGATGTGCAGCACAGATGCTTTCAGTACGCTTCTCCATCCCAGTTAAAGAGAAACTGTGATGGAAGACTCAGCAACAAACGAGCACGAGCACAAAACTTGAGTTCATTTTAGGGAGAAAGCGCAACTAGACTTATCTTGTTTGAGTTTTGTGCAATTTACTTAGACTCTAAGGAAACATGTGCTGCAGACAAAACCCTAACATAATGGGATTTACTACACTACACAGTCAGACAGAGGTTAATAAAGCTGCAGGCGATGCTTCTGGAAGCAAAGGAGAAAGTCTTGTCACACTGAAAACTGGAAACTGGAAACTGGAAACATCCAAATGGCTGGAAGTGGTTGACTTGCAGCGTGTCACCTGATACATGTTCCTACATGTTATTGTGGGACAACTTTCTTATGTCCATTGCATCGTGCAAAGGAATCAGTCGATGCCAGTGGTCCAACCCATTTTCCTTGAAGACCCTATACTACCAAAATCCTTGCTTGGTTTTATGCTATCAGCTTTTTGATGCATTCTGGCTGAGTCCCATCCAGCCCTTTAATAAAACCAAAGTAAAGGTTAAGGAATTCAATATATAGCTTTACTTTTTTCTTTGAATAGGCATGAATCCTTTAGATTGTTAAGTTTCTTTGTGCATGTTTCATAAATCAAATGCTGCAGGTAAAAATCAAGGTTATACAGTAGATATGAACTACTCCACTACTGTAGCTCCACTAGCTCACTGACCTCATTAAACTACATATATGGACCCAAACTGATTGAATGCATAAGGTGTGGCTAGTATCTTTTTAATTTCCCCAATCCCTCCCCCCTGGCTCTCCAGCCAGCAACTTCCTGTACTTTAGTAAGAGCTGCACTCACGCTTGTACCAGGCCGGTGCAGGATTCTTGCAGCCCAGGGTTGAGTTACTGATGTTTAACTCATGCCTCGATCTCATGTTGCGATCTGTTTCAATCGGTTGCTTCAGCATGCTAAGTCATGTGACCACACCAACTGAGGCCTCATTATGTCATCTGCGCATGTCTGGCTGCTCCCAGCAATGCTTTAAAACAGGTTTCAATCACTTATAAAGAGGTGATTTTGTACCTAGTGACAAACAGGTTTACACAAAATACACACACACTTTCACACAAGCAAAAACTAGTCTGTAGTTACAGTAGATAAGTATAAATAATCTGAGAAGAGTGGAGATTGATTGACAGACAGAAAGAGACTGTGTGGAGGCCTCAGAAGAAGCCACTCCATAAATTAATTCGTAAGGTTGACACCAAGTGGAATTCGACACTTTTTATGCTGCAGAGCCTACAAGAGCAGTGGTCACATATCTTGCCAATAAGGTGCCCCACCCCATTACGAGAAGCATTACGAATGCCCGTCAGTTGTTGGTGCATTTAGCTACATAATTGTCATCTGAGAAGTCTGTCTTGGAAGCAGAAGTAATTCCAGTTCTTCATATGGTTCAAGGATCATGTCAAAATCATCAGGACTAAAACAATCCCACAGCCATTGAACTGTCACAACACCTGTAGCATCTCCTGCATACAGGATGACAAGCTGAAGATCTTCTTGTCTTGGCCAAAGACAGAAAACGTCATCCTCCATCTAAGACAAAGGTTTTTTAAGTAAATCATATAAACTTTATCAGGAAGCATACGAGGAAACGTCTGAGTCTGCAGCAGTAGAGGAGCACGAAAGCCGAGCTGAATGATACAATAGATTTTATTTCACAATGCTTTACAACATTAAAAGTAACTACATTAAAACTAGGACAACAAAGACTAAAACAATCATGAGCATAAGGAAACACAGAAAGGATAAATGGCAGAGGGAAGTTTAGTGGTTGCTACATGCAGTTATCAACAGGTGAGTTTTGGGTCTGGATTTGAAGGTGGCAAGAGTGTCTGAGCTCCCAATAGTTGGTGGCAGAGCAGTTCCAGAGCAGGGGACTTGGTTTTTCTTAACCCTAATCAGAATCAGCATCATTTTATGATTTTATTTTTATTTAAGTCATTGCAATTTGAATCTAACCTCACCAAAGCTAGAAAAGGGCAAGAATAAAACCAAACACTGAAATGATACTTTATGTACTTTATATATAAATCTATAAGACTCTATATAGGTCTATAAGACCTGGTCCAACAAAAGTTGCACCAACAGTTACAATCACTACCCAGTTACAGTAATTACAAGAGAACCCTTTTTCTCCTACTTCTCATTTAAAAACAAAGAGTTTGACTCTTGTTAAACCCTGACAGATGAAAAGAGTAACTCTAGTTTGAGAAAATTTCCTTTATTAAACACGAGTCAAAAACAAGACATGAGAGTAAGGATGCATCACTCACAGATGGCCAGTTGATGGAGATTTTTTTTTTAAAGCCTCAGTGTTTTTGATGTGTTTTGATGTTTTTTGTTGTTTTCACGGACACCAGTGTGAATTGATTCAATATTGGCCACTTTGCTCAAGGCTCTGTGAAGTGCAACTACCTTCTCGGGTCCTTGTTGGTGTATTACCTCCGCTTATGTCCTCCAGAGGGCTCACACCTGTCCTTAGGCTGGTTAGACTGAGGCCCAGTCCCAAACCGCCCCCTACACTCTACCCCTTCACCATCGAGTGTGATTCGAAATGAAGTCATACTCGCAGCCGCCGAAAGACACTTAAATCGGAGGGGGAGGGCATGAAAGAGATGAGCAGGAATTAGCCGCCCTCTTCCCTCCACAGGAAAAGGGAAGCACCATGGCAACACAGAGAAAGCCGTGTAGTTGTGAACAAGTTGCGAGTTGCACCAGCCGCCTCGTTATTCCCAGCACTGTTCCTGACACATTATAAATTCAGCAACGATTACAATGACAGGAGCTATATTATATTTCACATAGTTTATAGTGAGTCCAGACATATTTCTGCTCCAGTACTCCCATTACTACCATTTGATATTTTCGGTCAAACTTATAAATGAAAGCTGATAATTGTGTTTACATAACATCAAACGTCACCATAAAGAAACATCGGCTAGTTTTGTTTTATCTTCCTTCACCTGGTGATTCTCTGTCTGTGTGACAAACACGGCGGATACATGTGGAACTCTTGTGTTGTGTTGTTTAGCGGTTGCACCGGCTGGAAAAGTCTGCATCCATGCAGACTCGCTATCTGAGGGCTTAACAGTCCAACAGTCCAACAAAATAAAAACTAAAAAAATCTCTAAAAGTATCATGCATGTTAAAATTCACAAAATAAACAAGTCAAATGCCCTGAATAAATAAAAGCATACATTTTATGGTCTTTTCTCATATGTTGTAAGATATTATTGTATCTTTCTATTTTTAAAATAGCATCTGTAACATCTTTTTTCCTGGACATCCAATGATAAATATTATAAATACAGTATAAAGCATGAAATGTGCCAAAATCAGATTAATGGCATGAGTGAGAACTTTATTGTCACCACATGAGAAAATGAACATGCTAGTTTCACAGATCAAGGAACTGTTGCTTATAATGATCATTTAGAACCAGTAAACACAGCAGTTAAATTATTATAAATGAAAAGCATATTTAAAAGTATATGAATAATAAAAAAGACTAGTTCTTCTATGGAAGGGCCGGATTTGGGCCTTTCCTACTGGGGCCTACCCACAGCTCTGGGACTGGGCATATGATTTGGATTTACTTCCCTACATTGCTTATTGCCCTCTACTAACGAGAATACTGTATGTATCAATGATAAGTTACGTGATATAGAACGTGTCATTGCACATTAAACATTCAAAAAGGAGCAGAAAAAGTTATTCAAAACCCTGAAGCAAAAGTTGGAAAAGTTCAAATGAGTTAACTGCTCATAAAAACAAAAGCCTCCCTGCAGGAACCAGCCAGGTTAACAAATTAGAGGAGAAGAAGAGATTTTTCTGGCAGACAGAGAAAATGGCAGGGAGAAGTCTGGAAAGTGCACAATCATGTGCATGTGTAAATACTGAAGGAGGTTATTATTATGGAAAGCGGAGGGATACGAGAAGAGAGACTGGAAGGCTCAGGTGATAAACTGGGGGGGTGGACGGGAGGTGGCAGGTTCTGTGCCTGAAATAAGCCAGGAGTCAGTTTGTGGAAAATGGAGCCAATCCGAAGATATAAATGACACGATAAGAAGCACATGACGCATTTATCATATCTGGACTCGTGCAGGTACATGGGATGTCAGGCAGTTGGTTGCTGTCGGCTGGTATGCCTGCATTAATTACATCCAGGCAACTGTTTAGCAGCAGATTGCTCAGGAAGTTGCCAGTTTCTCTGCTATAATGGACGTTCATGATCCAAGTATTAATCAGTCACAGTCATTCTGTAGATGTGCTGACTATGCTAAAGATGCCTTCCGAAGTTCATTTAAAAGTCTTTTTTTTAATCTGATTTTCTAAAGCCTACTCTTTATAAACATTAAAATGTGTTTGCAGTACCTCAGGTCCTGAACTCAATGAGCTGGAGATAATTATACAAGGACACTGTATGACTAAAGTTGGTATTCTCCCTCCACACCACAGCCTCTGCTTTAACAAGGCTGTTCACAGTTCAGAGTGTGTCTTTATTTAAATATCTTGCCACACATGTCAACAGCTGTCTGTTTGTCTGAGAAGTTCATGTTTAATTGAAGCTGACAACCCGAGACATTTATTAATCATCACTCAGACAAGAAGAAATATATGGCACCTTTTGTGTAACACCTAAACTTTGTTCATTTATTTTAGATTTCTTAAATTTTTTTTTTTTTACACATTTCTTGACCCACTTTTAAAAAAGATGCAAGAGTGAGACATAGACATAATTGGCTGCACTAAAGTAGGTCACCCACTGAGCTTGTAAGAGTCAATTTATGGTGTTTTTGGAGCTCACGAGTAGCAGAATCTCTTCAACATTAACCTTCTAGATGTTCTCCCGCTCCCCTCCTTGGCTTTGATAAGGTCTTGTTTTGAACGTATTTAGCCGTGTGCACAGCGTCAAAGAGATATCAAGTGTGGAAGTCTCTGGAAATGGACTCCCTGCAAGAGGGATGCATATCAACATGAAAAAGGTTGTGGAGGAATAGAGCGCATGTTTTCTGTGTGGGGTAACCGATTAGCGTCAATGATTTGCCAACATCGTCTAGCTTGGGGATAAAAAAAAGAAAGATATTATGTAATGGTGCAGAAGTCTAATCTAAATCGGTTCTCTCCCTCCCACAGGAAGGATTTGCCTAATAAGAGTTCCCAGTAAGATGAGGCTGAGAGACGTTCGACTCGGTGCTATTTTGTTGCCTCTTTGTGATATTCTGTTTTCCTTTAAAAGGAGTAGTCCTTTGTAATCGCTGGGATCATGATTGGACTTTATGCGGTCCTTTATGTGTACTAAAGACTAGCAGCCAAATCTGACTGTAGTTATTCTCTGATTTTGCAGCATTATAAAGAAAAAAAGGATGTCGAAAAATAAAATTAAAAATATACAAAAAAAAAAAAAAGCTGCTGTGTCCTGCGGCAGTTTGTTCAGAGAGATTATACAGTGCACCTCTCTGGCACTTGACAAGGCTTTGTACTTTCCCACACATTTCTGGATAATATGGCAGACTTACTAATCTGACACGGTGTACACCCTGTCACCTGATCAGCCGCAGAATCCTGATAATAAAAAGACAGCCTTTCAGTGTGAGGAAGACAGACAGTGAAACAGAGACAATACATTTGAGAAGCGAGGGGGAAAAAGTGGAATGAATCCCCAGACAGATGGTTCATGCATGATGGATGAGTAATGCAAGGCAATAAATTTTACACTTGGTGCAGGCTTAGACAGACAGAAACTTGTACTTTGCAGTCAAGTGATAAACCATATGTTTATCTTCATTTATACGTACACATTACATACAACATGATATGCTCCGCCGTGCACAAAATGGAGATCTTACTTATAAGATTGAGTCTTGAAGAAACGATTCATAAGGACATTTTATGTTGGGAGTAGTACATAAAAATTCAATCTTTTCATTTTATTTGCTCCTGGTGACACTAAAATGATTCTGATGTAGAGCAATATATTTGATTTTATGCTCCTTTTGAGGCAGCCATGTCATTTTGTTTCAGGATTTTTTTTATGAACCGTGCACTTGAATTACCTTTGATTCAAATTACATCCTCTGATTCATTTAATTTCTATTAAGAAAGCTGAGATCCATCAGCAGCTAGTACTTACAGCTTAAGTTGTGTGGGTGGGACATAACCACAACTTAGACTCCTGGTAAATCTCAGTTGTAGCTGTAGCTTGTTGTACTGTAGTTCTTTCAAAAGCTGTGCGATCTTCTTCAAACAGTTTTAGGGGGAGAGCGGGGTAATGTGATACAGTTTTTACATTTGCTTCAAGTTAAAATGATATATCAGTAGAAATTTACACATTAATCATTAATTCAGGATGTTTCCTAGCTATGGAAATGATCAGAATGGCTTCAGGACAAAAAGCAAGGAAAATATCATTGTTTTTAAAAAAACCGTGGTCTTGGTCTCACTTTACCCCAGTACTGGGGTAAAGACAAAAGAAATCAAAAGTGGTAAAGTGAACCAGTTGGTTGGTGAGCTGGTGAAGAGTTTGTCTTTACATGTGGTTCCTCCAGCCCAGTCCATGAGGCAGCTTCTTAGCTTCTTTTTGTGTCACATCAGTTTCTTTTAAGGCAGGGATGCACCGAAAAATTTGGCCACGGAAAACTGCCCAAAAGTGCATTTTCTGTTTTTGGCCGAAGGACTTTCATCAGTGAACCAACACGAATGAAACAGGTGCTGGAATGCAGGAGTATAAAATGTGGCCATCAGGCTTGACCTGTGGATGTTTTTTGGCTTTGGTTTCCTCATTTTCTGTTTTCGATTTCGGGCAAAAATTTTAATTTCGGTGCATCCCTGTTTTATAGTTTTATCTGCCAATCTTTCTCATTTTCATGGATTCTTCCAAAGAATTGTCTAAGTATTTCATCATCTTCAGCTTTCTCAACAGTGCCTATATAATGGACACTCCTGTATTTGGTTGTAAAGACGACAAAGTCACCCACGTTCAGATCTGTGTTTCAAGGATTACTTTTATCATCATCAGAGCTCTTTTTGTCAAGCTCTTCATCGGGGGGACAGGGAGATTATTTTTTTTTTAAAGCCTCAGTGTTTTTGATGTGTTTTGATGTTTTTTGTTGTTTTCACGGACACCAGTGTGAATTGATTCCATATTGGCCACTGTGCTCAAGGCTCTGTGAAGTGCAACTACCTTCTCGGGTCCTTGTTGGTGTATTACCTCCGCTTATGTCCTCAAGAGGGCTCACACCTGTCCCTAGGTTGGTTAGACTGAGGCCCAGTCCCAAACCGCCCCCTACACTCTACCCCTTCACCATCGAGTGTGATTCGAAATGAAGTCATACTCGCAGCCGCCGAAAGACAGTTAAATCGGAGGGGGAGGGCATGAAAGAGATGAGCAGGAATGATGAGCAGGAATAAAGCCACCCAGGGAAATCCCTTGGGTGCTTTATTTTTCAGTTCTCCCCTTTCTGCTTTTTCCATGCCTGTCTCACTTTACCCCAAACCATTTGTCTCACTTTACCCCTCAGCGGCTATTTTAGAAAAAACATCATCTCTGACAATTCAGGCTAAACTTCAACTAGCATCTATCACATGGTTTTACATGTTGGAAGTTCATTAGCATGTGTGACACAAGTTTTTCTCCTTGAATCAGTTTCCTTTGATATAACAGTTGATTAAGTTCACAGCAAGAACATTTATTTTTACAAGCAAGAAAACTAACTAAACTAAACTAGCAGAAGCATTAACTTCTCCTTCCTGGCAAGGGGTAAATGGGATGGGCTTGAAAACATAATGCTAACATGACCTCAAATGTGTTCCTTTACTTAGATACAGGGGGGCTCTCACATTACCCTGCTCTCCCTATCAAAGAAGTTGCTGGGGTTGTTGCTTTGGCTAATTTTACATTCAAGGCTTACAGATATGATTCAACACAGGGCAAAACCAAGGTGCAAAAAGATGTGTGGCCTTGGCTTCTGTTGTTGCATAAAGCATGTGACCAGTATAGCCCGGAAAAGGGGCAAACGTGAAGATATTTTCCTGCCAAATTCAGATGATTCAGCTTGAGATAAGGCAGCAATGGTAATTCAGTGTCTGGCTTTGGCAAATGAAAAGTTGACTATTGAGGCTGGCTGATGATTCATGTAAGTCTGCTACTCATTGGACCATCTACATATTGTCTCTGTGCATTAGCATGGGGAGGCTAACAACTAACATTTTGCAGGTGACAAATTTAATTTTCGCTTCCTCCGCTGGGCATGAGCGTTTCTTGGCAAAAAGAGATGCTGCAGAGGCTGATAACCCAAATTGTTTGTTGCCTTCCTCACTACTGTGGGAAGCCAGTTGGATTAGCTGTTAAGCTGGTTTGTCTTCTTTTCTGTGTAGCAGCAGACTGTGCCAAGCTCCGAAGCTATCACTCTTGGCTTGAGCCCTATTTACATGGGGATGAGTTTAGGTGATTCTGCTAGTCGTTTATGGTCTGGAAGGTTGGACCACACAAAGCTGTTTCCGAAAGTGATCAGATCTTTTAACGCCACCATTTTTCATCCATGCATACAACCTAGATGCATACGGGCATTTTTGGTGTATTTCTTTGGCTGCGTTGCAGTGCAACTTCTAGGTGTGGCACATAGACAGTAAAATAAACGGACAAACCTAAAAACCACAGGACCTATAGGATTCTGATGAGCTACAATTAATCTCATGGGGTGGTTCCTTTCTTCACCATCTTGGCTCTGTCATGACTCTCGTGACTGCCAGAAAGCCCAAAAATGGCCGAAGAGGACGCGCTAAGAAGGGGGCTGTAAGGGAATTATGATTGACACCCATCAAACTCCAAGCTATGTTCTAACAAAGCTAACCCAGAGCTAACAGGAGATAACAAGCCAATGTAAGAAGGCGGGCAAAAACATAAGAAGCACTGCGGCTAAAAGCCGCGGTTGTGCTACTCTGTGCTACTCTGTGCCTTGTTTTCCTGGAAATCCGGCACCAGTCAATCAAAAGGACACGCCCCTAATTATGAGGAATTTTAGGATTAAATCAAATCTAAACAAAAGACTTTTTTTCACTCCCCCCACAGTTGTCATGAAGGTAAACCTGACCTTTTAAACATAAAATAGTGTTTAGAACCAGGCTGTAAACAGGCTTAATTCTGCTGTAAAGTTGGCCTTTTTAACATAGGAGACAAAGGGAAATTGCTCTGTTTTGCAGCCAGCACCTAGTGGAAGAAAGCAGATCTGTGATTTTTTGCACTTCCACCTAGGCACTCGCGAATGCGGCAAGTTGCTGCTTGGTGTAAAACATAAAAACTGCAGCATCTTCAATGGGATTATGAGGTTGCACACCTATCTGGGAAAGCTTCATCCATACTAAACAGAATAATGTAATCTCTGTGTGAATGTGGCCTTGGTAGTTACTGCAGTCTGTGGCTGTCAGTCTCACTGCTATGGTCCATCATGCCAATTACTTGTTAGGGCCTCCTGGTAAATAAAAAAACTGAAATAATATAACAAAATGTTTTGGCAGTCCAATGCGTAATCAGCATATCTGTATTAGTTCACTGAAATTTATGAGGCCGGAGTACCAAAGGCGGTGCGACGGCCTATTGAAATGCAAGTGTTTATTATTTTTCTTCTCCCCAATGAATTGCAGTTTGGGGACTTGCTCATAACCAAAAACTCACAAAATTTTGGCTACCCCCCCCATTGGTATGTGAAAATTTTGATATTTTGGGGTGCTCGGGACTGGTCGGGTGAATTGAGGGACAGCACCAACTATATTTGGATCCCTGGTACTGCATGTCACAGATTTATATGAAACTTGGTACACATATTCTACATGCTCGGCCAAACAAAAAACCCTCTTGGAGCCATGATCCAAACCCATCAGGAAGTCTGCCATTTTTGGTCAAAGGTGCCATTTTGCTGTTTTACTCACGTTGCATTTGATCGAACTAGTCCTAGGGATTTTATCGTAGAACCACTGAAACTTCACATGTATGATAATGGTCCTGCTGTAAACTGGGCTGTATGACAAAATCCGGGTGAAACCAAAAAAGAGCTCAATAGCGCCCCTGACAATATTTCAATCAATTAGCCCTTACCCAACAGATAGACCTCCATGGATGAAATCCGGCACACTATTAGAACTTGCCAAGGTGTACAAAAAAGTCTCTTGGACCCATGACCTAAATTGTGCAGGATGTTGGCCATCTTGATAAAAGTGTAATTTTTTTCACCTCATATTTTAATGAACTCCTCCTACAGATTTCATCGGAATGACCTCAAAACTGGTCTGATGTGTGATCAAAAGTTATCCAAATCTTTCTTTAAAGGGACTATACCCGATTTCACGTCCGCCAGCTTAGTTAGCGATAGTGGCTATTTTTTTTAGCTATTGTGTGACGCTTTTTCTCGGCTAAGGGGTATAACTTTCGTAACTTAACACCAGATCACTATGGGAACGCTATTATTGGCTGATCGGAGTCTGGACGTTCCGAAAATTAACCAGGCAGTGAAAGAGCGTCACGCCAAAACTAGCCGGACGTGAAATCGGGTATAGTCCCTTTAATGGAGTCTGCATTCAGCAAGGGCGCCCTCTCAAACTTTTATGTTTTGCCATCAAGCACTGTCCCTCTTTATCTCCTCCATACAGCAACCAATCTGCACCAAACTGAACATGGATTAGTCTACTTACATCCTGATCGCAATCATGTGACCAGATGATGTCATCATTATAGCCACGCCCCCTTTTCAACACAAAGTGACTCATTTTAAGGTCCAAACAGCTGCATTCATCAGAAAAATGTCACAATACAACCTCCCATCATTCAGTCATGACTCAAAAATTCTTCTGACGGTTTTACACTAACTGAGCAGCTGCACTGACTCTGGCAGAGAGGATGAACAAGTAGTGCTACAGCTGCTGCGTGATGCCACACGCCGCTGCTGCTGAGGGTGAAAGCATGACGGCCGGGAGGTGTGCGGGGAGGGAGTCGATGTCCCTTTTAAATGGAGACACATTTGTACGGACACATTAACAAAAAAGATCTGTTCATGGGATAAGCAGCAGAATTTACTATGTGGGCTGTGCTCATGAAAAATCCAAACTTGCTGTCATTGGCAAAGATCTGTGAAGTTTTTCATGGGTAAAACTCAAATTCTCCATTCTGCTGCTCATCCCACCAAAGCCAAACAAATGTGGCTCAATTTAGAAGAGAAATCTCAGGCTTTTCATGCAAGATTTCTGCCAAGAAGCTCTGTAACAAGAAAGGAATAATCAAACGTCCCCACTTTTGTGCTAAGTTTAGAGAACTATTGAAAACAAAAATATCCCAGCCTGAAGGGCAGATTTACCAAGGCTTTGCACCCAATGCAAACAGTTTTTGTTTCTGTTTTCCCTTTTATGTAGTTTTTGTTGCATGGCCCATGGTTTCACAAGTTTATTCATGGGAATTTTCCCAAAGTGGAATTTATATTTAATCATATCGAGGGCCTGAGGAAAATTTACCAACACAGATTGCCAAGTTATGTCATTCTGAATTTACTTGGAGTAATCAAAGAGTGGCAGAGACCTTCAGCTACAGTCATGATGGGAGCTAAATTATTCTAATTATTCTAATAATAATTATGATGTCAGTCGTTATCTATGCTGTAATAAAGAGCTAATGTTCTGGCTGATTTTCTGATTAATTTATTTGTTCATTTTTATTTATTTAATTTTTTGCTGTTGCTGATATAAATCAGATTTCACTGTCCACATTTTCATCTGCTTGGATCTTGGTTTATAGGTCACTAAAGAAAAAATTGATGCAGTGGACTATGTTTCCAGATTATCAGGATGTTCACTTATAATTCATACGTTTTAGGCTCATACAGATGTCAGTTCTCAAGCCTTCATTTAAAAACTCATGGCTTTTTGCAGATTATGAAATATGGAGGTGTTGTTTGTCTTTCTATCGGTGCTCCTGATGATTGTCAGCTTTGTTTTTCTTGAAGCTGCAGGAGGTTTTCTGTAAATTCAGCAAGAATTTAAAAAATAAGTAACTATTTTGATAAATGATCAAGAAGGGCTTTATAACTATAAACTTCCTCTTAGCAAAGGAAATTGTTGAACAGGGTAGCCAGAAGCTTTTTCTTTTTTTTTTTTTAAAGAAAGATGAAGGGTGAACAATGAAATGTTTCCAATAAATTATTAGCTGTAAGGTAGAATAAGTTAAAGTGTTTATATAACACTTTAACGATTCTTTACCCAACAGTCAATTGGCTCTATATTGTCCATTGTCCTGGACTATTATGAAAAATTGGAATTATCATGAAAAATGAAATTATATTAGTTTCTTTAAAACTCGATGGTCAGACTAGACGATTTTATTCCAGAGATAAACAGCACAGATTAAATATTTTGGGAGCACAGTCACCTGCCTGACCTTGACTTTTTTGCTTCTTTGCAGCATCACAACAGTTTTGTGCTTATCCTGCTAAACCGCTGAGATGGGCTGGCCCACTCTACCTTCATTCATCAGGTTAATGATAATATATCAACTGTAGAACTGCAACTCCACTTGCTGTTTTTTTTTCTCCTGGATTGTGGCCTAAGCTAATGAAGTCAGTTTTTTTTCTGGCCTACGGTTATCACAGCAGCTGCAGCCATGACGATGGCCCCACAGTTTTAATTATAGAAACAGCCGAACCCCGTACAGTCCAAGCCTTCAGTCTACAACCACAGAGAAAGCTGTCACCACATACAGTACAGTGGCAGCCAGTTGTAGCAGGGCACAAATCTAACCAGTCTCTGTTTGTCATTTTAATGTTAGCTTTAAGGATGCAGTCTTTTTTCACATCATAGTGAGACAGGAAACAGCAGCTGTAGCTCTACTGAAATGTGTATCAATAGCAATGCAACTGTGTTTTCTTATAACACTTAGTCAGTCACCATAATGACCTTGCGCCATTGCATTTTTATCCAATGATGATTTAACCTCTCCTTAACATGTTCAAAAGAGTCATACTAAAATATTAAATCCATGATGACCAGCTGTAAGATGAAAAGGTGCAGGATGTCTTTTATAGCATAAAATGTACTTGATCTTTTTGCAGTAGCAAGCTTTTCCATAAATCTGCCTACCTGCTACTTTGCTCTGTCTCCTCTGATTAAGATGTTATGTAGGGAAGACATGCTGTTATTTAAATGTGCTTGACGTGCATAATACACTAAAGGTCAGAGTAAGGCCATGTATTTCTTTATACCCCCCATTGAATTCAAACGCTTTCAGGTCTTCTTTTTTCCTTTGCATATTGCATGCTCTTTGGCTCATTAAGATGGTATCTGAAGCTGTGGGGATAGCATAGAGAAGGTTTCTTTATCTCAGAAGACCCTTACAGCTGACAGAAGGCAACATGTTGTATATGGAAATGTATTCAGAGCTGGATCAGAATTATAATACATAGGACACAACTACTGGGTGTAATATCTGCTATTCATGATCCTTTTTTTTTTAACAGGCATAGAAGTTGTTCCTGGTCATCCAATGCTAAATTAATTTAAAATAGAATACAATAAAATAAATAAAATAAAATAAA
>JAVQJG010091082.1:0-11781 GCA_036024015.1 Craterocephalus amniculus | reverse complement strand
CCCCCCCCCCCCCCCCCCCCCCCCCCCCCCCCCCCCCCCCCCCCCCCCCCCCCCCCCCCCACCCGGGTGACAGGAAACAAACTGATGCCAGCTGACAGATTGAAACTCCATTACAGGGTTAATCAGCAGAGTTTAATGTGCCAACTGGCCTTTCTGTGTGTGTTGATGTCTCGATTAGAAGTTGAAGCAGACCACTTCGGAGCAATTTTCCTGGTTTTTTTAGATCCTGGTTCTTTTTCGATGGTTTTGCTGCAGCTTCTCGTCTGCTCGCTTACTGAACTTTTGACCTTCGGCCTTTTCGCTCGGCCAACCTGTGACCCGTCTGCAGTCAGCCCCGTGAAGGATCGTCCTCCCATCGGTCCGGAAGTTTGTCTGGAGCCGCTTGCTGTATCTGTTCTTCAGAATATCTGCCCGGAGATTTCATTTTTTACAGCGTTCGTCGGCCTATGGATTTTGTGACATTCGGATAGCGGCTGCTCGTTTGCAAGCAAGCGAGGAATATGCTAATGATCTCCGCTCTTCCTCTTTTTCCTTTCGCTCTCCTTCACTTTCCCTCTCCGGTCGCTATCAGCGTGCTTTTTCAGAAAGATGCTCATGCATTAAGAGGCAGGAGCAGGATCTGCAGATTGCTGCCACTGCTCGCCATCAGGGTTCAAAAGTTCATGCTATTCCCTTAGGGCTACTGTGCTGCTGCAGATGCTGATAGTCTTTTCTTTCTCCCTCTCTCCTGGCCGCCTTTCTTTTCCTCTCTCTCCCTCGCTGTTTACACTATTAATCTTGTACTCTCTCTCTCACACACTCACTCACGCGGCCTGGCATGAAGAGAGCGGCTTGAAGGGGGGATTTGGACGTATTTAACCGAAGGGCATCCATCACTCTCATCTCCAGCTTCACCCCCACCCCAAAAAAAAAAAAAAAGCCACACCGTGTCGTTTTTTGCGCCCTCCTTGTTTGTAAGCCCCTCTGATGCAGCTTTCCTCTCATTTGCTTTGTTTTATTGTTGCGCTGCATATAATTACATCCCTGCGTTGCCTCTGGTGCAGCGCCGCGTTGGAACTCGGGGAAAAACAGACGAAGGTAAATGTGCGGCCGTCCATCTGTAAGCCTGCGCACGGGCAGAATGCAAAGCGGGGAAAGCTGGGGCAGGGTGGCTCCTAATCTCCCCCAGAGCTGTCAATGTCACAGACAAATAGCAAAACTATCAGATGCGGCGGGTTCACCCAGAGGTTAGCGTTCCCAGGTACCTCCTGCATTCACTCCCTCTCTTTCTCCCCCTGCCTTGCAAATGAGAATTTGATTTTGCCCTCCACTGGAATCCATTTCTGGAGATGAATGAAGTTTCAATGCCAAGCCCAGGTGGCCCTGCTGATTTCTTAGGGAAATAAATGGAGATAGGAGAGATGCTTTGGCCTGTACACAGACAGTGACATGGCGGCTTCCAATGCCTCTGGGATCCCTGTGTTTAATTGTTGCTTTAATGTAGCACTTTAAGGTCATTAACATACCCTTGCGGAGTTATTCTGGGATGTCCAGGATGCATCCCTCTTTTCACCGGGATCTCCGTACAGCTCGGAAAAGTCGCCGCTCTGTGTGTGCGAAGTGGGACGGGGCTACTTTGGGTTTGCGAGCTGCTGGAAGATTGTTATCTACAATGGTAATTTTTACCATTGATTTATAGCGGCCTTTGCTGCAAGTGAGCTTATGTGAAAGAAATCAGAAGCCGGCCAACTGGGAGTACATTTTTATTTTAAAGCAAGTTTGTCCAATTTGTCAGACTGAAAACTGAAGTTTCTGTAGAAAAACGCATCCAGATCATTAATTTCAGTCTATAAATTCCCCGGGGCTCTAATAATAATTGAATTAACGGCATTTTATGAAATATCAGGCTTGAACTAAGATTAGTTAATCTTTTTTATTTTTTTATAATGAAATATATCCGCTATTAAATAGCCTTGCTATTTAACTTAATTTTAAAACCTCAGTGATTATAATTTTGGTTTTCCTGTCATAAAATAGTAAAAAAAAAATTAATTAAGATATGATTTTTAAAACTTTTTCAATATTGAGGAAAACATTAATTAAACAAGATTAACAATTATTTGTTTGTTAGTATAATTATTTATTTGCATGTTGTGAAAAAAAAATGGAGTAAACTACGTATTTGACAATAACTGCTGAAGAGGACGATTTGCCACCTTTTATGAGCCTAAAAGATCGCAAAACTCACCAGACTTCATTTCTTTTAAATTACTTATTCACTTATTATGTTCAATTGAAACGAAATTTGAAATAATTATTAAATAAATTAAAATATGCACCTTTGAACAAATGTTAAAACTTATTTTATATTCTTGTTTCTTTTCATTCTAATCACTTGTTTAAAGATATATTTTAATTTATTTCTATATGTGGTGGGCATGAAAGTTAAAATAATTTATTTTTTTGCATCTGTTGTGGAATTAAATTTATTTTTGTTCAGTAAAAAAAAAAAAAAATGAAAGCACTTTTTCTAATTACGTAAGGAATTTTCAAGAGAAAAGCCAGGTACAATTATTTGCCGAGTCATGCTTGCATAGTAGAAATGTTTTAAAAACATAAAAGAAATAACTCATATTTTTAAATGTGGTAAATTAAAGATGAAGTAACAGTGCTTAAAAACTTCTTAAATTAACTTAATAATATTTTTTAAAATTTTTTTAATTGTAAAAATTGTTTAGTGTCTGTAAATTCTATGAAATAAAGGAAATCTATATTTTGCAGCATCAAAATGATTCAAGTAGTAAAAGAAAAACATTTATTGGGAACAGACATTCCTGAAACACTGTTTTCGTTGTACATTTGACCTTAATTTTCTTGACTGTTTTCTGCTTTTTTCGGTGACACCTGTTGCCTGTGGACTTTCAGTTGATTTACTGAAGAGGTCAAAGAATGATAGCATCATATGATTATTTATTAGCACAATATGTAACTGCAGCGACAATAAAATAGGAGCAATTTGTATGAAACGACAATAGGTGTGAGATATTGCTCAGACTGCATCGTGGTCCTTATTTAGATTATATTTAAAGCATTTAAGTGGAAATAAAAGGAGCGTTTTAAAGGTGCAGTAACTGTATTTCAGATGGCAAGTGTGTTGATTTTTTTGGTGAGTGTTTTTCCCTCCGGGCTCCGTCTGTGACTGCCTTATATCCCATTTTTATCACAGATATGTCGGCTCCTCTGTGGGCCTGAACTCCTCCATTGCTGGTATTTATATTCTTACTATGGTGTTTTCTTTTTCTTTTTTTTTCTGTCTTTGTCAGTGAAGCAGCTGAAAACCATCCCCAGCGATTAGAGGATCATTGTATCTGCAGTTAAGCATTTGAATAGTGGTAGTAAATCTAGAAAAAGGAAATTCAGGGTCGCTGTAGACGCTGCTTATGGCTGCCCAGGGGGAAGCCGATGTCACATTGTAAATTTAGCCCCTTAGTGTCTTTACAGTGGCCGGCCGGTGGATCCTGAAAATAGGAATAGCGAAAAACAGCGGATATAATTGTTTGGTGTCTATTTTTCTGCAGGGAAAAACGAAACAAATACTAAACAAATAATAGACTAAATCACACTCAAAATAAAAGCAACGCTAAATATTTGCATGCAGTTTTTTTTTTGATTTTTAGGATATTTTCTGTGAAATTTAAAGTTTTTAATTTGTTCTGTTAAAGGGATTCACTCACTCACAGTGCCTCCACCTCATTTCTGATTTCTCCTTTAATCAGATTGACAATCTTGATCTTAAAAGAAAAAAAACAAAAAAAACAATCACTTGTGCATAAATCCTTACTCCCATTAAGCATTATTAGACGGTGACACAGTCATCATGCAGCCTGATATAATGCACTGCATGTTTTCTCTGGTTCAAACACATGCATTAGGAGGTTCTAAACATGGTTTATGTATCGATGACTGAAGTCCTAATCAAATCAGGGGAAGGGAAGGAGGGTTGAGAAGACATTCTGCTCTTAACCTCAGTGCCTCTCAGTCTCTCTCCTTTCTGATGGCCGCCTGGCTGGAGGGACACGCAGCAAAGGCCTCCTGCTGTAATGAGGAAAAATGCATCAATTTAGCTTGGCCTGTGCACAGATTGAGCGCCGGGTGGGTGAAGGTGCACTGAGTGAATCCTTTTTCCTAATCAAGGACAGTATCGGAGAAGATTGCGGTCTCTTTCGCCCCGTCTGTGGAATCAGCAACATTCCTCCCTGCAGCCCCCTCAGGGCCGGGTGCCTCTCCCTGCCTTCTGTTTCACCTCATCAGCAGAGTTCACGTGGGGGTCAGGTCCTGCCCCCTGATGCTGCATTCAATGCAATACCTCCTGCATCGAAAGGCACTGTGAAAGCCCCCGACTCAAGGACTAAGCAAAGGAGAAAGAAAGCATATGATAACTTTCTGATCTTACTCATTGCGTGTGCTTTGTGGGGTCAGCGCCGGACATAAATGTATTAACCCCTGTTATAGTTTTGACTGATGATTCAGCAGCAATACCTGATACCAGTAGTACATTGTTTTGGATCTAAGTTATTTAATTTGGTGTAAAATGACAATATATAATAGCTGTTTAATTGTATTTTTTTCCAAATTCACAAGAAATACGGTATTTTGATGTTTAAATGAAAAGGAAAAGATAAACAAGCAAGATAAAAACCAGACGTCCGGCTATTTAATGTCATCTGTTTTATGCTAGAAATGCCAGCTGGTTTTTCAGGTCTGTAATAGAAAAATTAAATGTCTTCAGAGTCTCGATTACTTTGAATCTGTAAATGTTGCTGTTGGAGTTTTATTCTGTTTGCCATTTTATGACGTTATGTTGGCTAAAGGACATTTATTTACATATTAATTGATGATAACAGTAGATGTGGCATTGAAGTAAATTATATCAAAGCTTGTCTATTTAATCATATTAGAAATTAAAGAATGAAAAAGGATTGTTATTTACCAAGAAAATGCTCCGGGATAAAGCTTGCATGGGAAATGAATTAACTTATGTCCCTCCAAACTTTTGCCCATCACATTTCATGTTACAGACTCTGCTACCATGTGAGATAAGGACATCATAACCACTTACTGGTTTAATGTTTTAAGCTTAAAATGGGAGCATTTTTTCTTCCCTGCATCTCACCGTGAGTCTCCACATGCATCTGGCCAAAGGAAATGCTTTTTCTGGTTCATGCCGTAGTTTTTACCACCGCTTGTTTCCCTGCTGCGCCTGAATCCCGCCTGCACCTCGCACCCTCTCCGACTCAGACAAGATGCTAGCAGGGACCTCTCATTTACGGATCACCGCCGTCTTCGGTGCGTTTTTGTGTTTTCACACCATCTTTGTTGGGTTATGACCACCGTTAGATCTAATGTAACATATCAGTCCTCCCACCCGACCATTTCCCCTTCATTTTGATTCACTTTCTATCCAGCCTTTGATTGACTTTCAGCCTAACTAAAGTGGATTTTAATGAGAGAATACATTAACTCCCTCTGGTCATGCTAACATAAATCAGCCTTTTCTTGCGGGATCAACTGCTGAGCTCATAACACCATGCTGAGGGAGTGTGAATAACCAAATGAGAGATTGCGGCTGCGGCGAACCGCTGGCAGCTCAGACGCATCGTTGTGTATCCCCTCCGAGTTTAACACAAGTTCAGGACGACCGCAGATCGGCGGTCTTGTCCACACAGGTCAGCTCGCTTCTGTCACAATCAGTTTAGCACATATTTCCGGTCAGTTTCTATTGATCATTGCTTTCATTTAAAATGGCAGGACTAAAATGTTTTCTGACCCGTAGCAACTCCTCACCTTGATTTACGAAACATGGGATGTGACTCGGGCATCGCATCTATCCGCTTCTCTTTGTTGGTAATTGCACTCAGCTAAATAGGTTATGCTGAAATATCAATAAATTGCCATCAAATTAATGTCAATACCAAAGCTGTGGATGGTGCTAATTAAAACGCAAAAGGGATGAAAATTAAGTCATGGCATTGCCCTGAATAATTGATAACGCAATTTATGATTTTTATGAAAGAGTGCCGTCTGTCTGCGATTTTGATGAGGCCTTAATTAGATGCATTAATGTGTCTCTCTGTGCCCGTGCTCAAACTCAAAACTCAAACACCAAGATGGTTTTGGATTTTTTTAACACTCTAAATTACACATTTTCAAATAACATTACCTCTAAATATCCACTTAAGACTGCATCGGTCCCAAGGAGGTGTTAGTGAGTGCTTTTCATCAAAGGGGGCATTGTTAACTCAGGACCAATCGGATTCTGCTTTTGTTTTGGGTTGGATCAAGAACTTGTAAAAGCAGCGTTAACCGGCGTGGTGCTTTTAGTCTGTGCTGCTACCGTGTGGAAGAATCCAGAACTATCCGCTCTGTTTAGGATTCATACAAAGGACAGTGAAGTGAGGTCAGGTCACCTCGCGATAAAGCGTTAAGCACACACGAATGTGTAATGTTTATTGACTCGAGCAGATCAGAGTGATCCTGTGTTGATTTTGTACCTCCTCGTCTATTAGCCGAGCTCGACCTTTGAGATAAATGAAGAGCGAGGGAAGCAGACGGATGAGGGGATTAGAAGTGGGCCGCAACAAGGAAGCAGGCCCCAGAAAGAAAAAAAAAAGAAAAAGGGCAGACTGCTGGCGGATAAATGAGGTGGAGGAGCGTGATGACCGCTGTTTGTTATGATGTACTGAATCAGGTTCTCTTTGACAAAACAGTCCTTAGCACCTCTGTATTTATAGTGTCACCGGTCAGTCCATCCACAAAGGCGGGCTGATGATATGTGAGCGTGTTAGTGCTGCGAGGTGTCCGAGGCTCTGCTCTGGAACGACCCGCTCATCCGTCAGCACCGCAAGCCCACGCCGAGCGCCGTTATCGGATCACACGCCGGGTCCTTGTAAACTTACATCTCTGCAATGTTAGCCAAGCGGAAAACCAATATTAGACCCACTTTTTTATGAATCACACATAAGTTCTTCTTACTCCCATGTTGGATGGGAGGGGGGGTTGCCCTTTGTTTAAGCCAGAGGAGCCAGTTGTGGGATGACATGTTTGGGTTTTCCCAGCAGTTAAACAGATCCTTTCTGAGGGGGATGGACTCCAGGCATTCCCCCTGTCATCTGATGTCTGAATGGGGGTGTCACACTGACTTATGTAAATGCCGTTTGAAGTGTTCCTGTGTTTCAGGCTAAAAAGGGAACTCTAACCTGTTGACTAATGAATTCAGAGGAAGCTAAGTTTTGTTTTTGACACAAAGAAAATCCAGGTAGTCCTGTTAAAACCCACAGCCTACCCGGGTCGAGTTACCCTCTGATGTCTCTTATTTTGTTAGGACCTGTAACGTTATTATTATAACTGTTTTAATCTAAAAGCAAGATTGTGCATTTATGCATCATCTCACTACAAAAGAAATCATGTTTGAAATTTGACTTTGCAGAATGAAGAGTTGTTGGATTCCCACAGGAAGGCTGTTGTCATTAAATTGTTATGTGAGCAGATGAATGGGCTGCAGTGCTCAGCAGCACTGTGGATGTATTGATCCGAGTTTCTCGAAGCCTAGTAGGGATGCATTTGATCCACAGGAGCGGGGAATTTATATTCAGACGTGTGTTTGTGTACGCGTGTTGCTTTGGGAATGAAAAAAGTTCAAGTGCAGCTTATTAGGCGTCAGCAGTAAAACAAATTATTGATTAAAGAATTGGGTGACTGGCAGGAGCCGTCCTGCTGACAAAATAATTGTTTAGACTTAAATAAAGAAATATGGAAAAGCTCAAATGAATTTGCTGCTTCTGTCTCTTTCTTTCTTTTTTTCTGGTTATAATTTTAATGTTTTTATATTTTAAGTTGATTAATTTGCTTGTTCTCACAGATTTTGGCGACATTCCACCAGTGGCTGCCCAGGACCTCAGCAACATCTTAAAGCAAGGCTTTTTGGAAAAGAAACGAAAAGGTATAACAGTGTTTGTCCTATATCGTATTTTTTCCACTTGCATATTGTACTGATTCTTTTTTTGTTGTTTTAAGATCACAGCTTCTTTGGCTCAGAGTGGCAAAAGAGATGGTGTGTCCTGAACAACTCAATATTTTACTACTTTGGTAGTGAAAAAGGTTTGTTAATAATGCTGCTAATCAAAAAGCATTACAGCTACAGAGAGCTGAGCCAGATAACATCTCATCACACGCGTTCCTCCCTACAGATAAACAGCAGAAAGGCTCATTTTATATCAGCGAGTACAGCGTGCAGATGGTGACCAACCTGAGAAAAGACTCCAAAAAAAATGCCTGTTTTGAGCTCATTGCTCCGGGACGACGGGCCTTCCAGGTCTGTATCACCACAACAGATTAAAACTCAGTGTCCATAAGATTAACTAAAATTACATAGTGCAGGTTTATTGATACTGTTACGAGTAAAATTCGAAAAGGAAATACTTTAAATTGTATAATTATATACTAAAATAATGAATAATTCATTTAAAAGCTATGTAATCAGTGTATAGTAGGTTTGTTTTTGGTTGTTATGCCACATTTAGTGGTTGTGATTGTATTAGTGATTGTATTTATTCATTTCTGTTCCTTCATCATTTAACTTTTATTGCTTACATGGGTTTTATGTGTTATTAGGCCCAAACTGTATAAGTGTCATAAGAATTGATAAATAAAAATAGGAAAATATACAATGCCAATTATCTGCATTATTAAAATGTCTTTTCAGTACCTGTCAAAGTTTATTAAAAAAAAACAAAACATTTTAAATGATGACTCCACTTCAAAATGTTATACTTCGATCAATTAATCTTGATTTACTAAAATATTAAGTAACAATTCAACAATGAATTAACTATAAGTCATGAAATTATTTAATTTGTAACCCCTCTAACACTAATGTTGACTTTATCCAGTAATATAAAGATATTTAAATAAATCAACTTGGGCTTGATAAGATTTTCCTTATATAATTACTTTTTTTCAGCCAAAAGGTCAATTATTTAATTAATCAAGAGATTTAATTAAAATAAGAATTGGTAGATTTGTTTTTAATTATTCATTATATGTATTTTATAATGCAAATATCAAAATCTCATTGCTATATAAAGTGAGATTTCAATATATATATCTACATTTTTATTTCTTATTTAAATATTGTCACAGTTTTGTCACGATATATCTGCAGAACTCCAGTATCAGTCAAGCTTTCATCAAATCTGCTTGAAAACATTTTATTAAATCATCTGACTGACTCAGTGGCGTATATTGTTTCACTGCCACGATATGTTCTGATTAAATATTTAAGGGCCAGATTCTAATACTTGATAGTTATGTGTAAAGAGGGAAAGATTTCTTTTCTCCTAATATGTAGAGATTTGATCAAACGCTACACATACAAAAGTAATTCTTAAATGTGATGATAATGAAAGTATTATTGCCACTTTCCCTCCAGTTCGCTGCCAGCAGTGTGCAAGAGGCCAGAGAATGGGTGGACCAAATCAATTTTGTTCTCAGAGGTGAGCCACTTTGTCTCTGCACTATTCTTTTAAGGCTTTATTTCAGATGATGTGCTTTAGGAAAGCCATCTCGGCCTCGTTTCCTCTCTCTTCTTTCTAAAGTTTGTTCTTTCTGAGCTTCTAAGGTCCTTTTAAGACATAAAATAACAACAGTATGATCAAAAATACATTTTAGTAATAGTAGAGTTTTTGAAAGTCATAGACTTATCAGAGGTGACATTTAAAGCCACATAAACCTTTATTTTTTGGTTTTCCACTGTTTTATCTGATGTGTGTTTTGGTAGTGGAGAAAGGTCAGAAGTGCGTGAGAGCTCTTTGTCACGTCTGACTCATGAAAGCCCCCCGATCCATCGCTAACTACACCGCCAAGCACAGGAGTCCTGCATGTCCTCATCTGATGTGTCAGCCACCATGTCGTCTGCACCATCCTCCACCCGCTCCAACCGCTCCTCCTATAACCCTCCTACCGAATTCCAACTTACAGGAAATTGATTGCTGGATGTTCTGGTTATCCTCCAGCGGCATTGATTTCTGCTTGGTACGGCAGAGGACCCGATACCCCGTGTTGCAGTGGCCAGTCGCTTGCAATGAGACAGCTCCTCCATCTGAGCGAGCGATTGTGCCGCGTCTTCTCTAAAACGGGCTGAGGCTGGGCCGCCGATTGGCGGGAAGTAACAGACACTCTGCAGTTTGTCTTACATCCTGCAAGCACAGTTTTGCTCCAAAACACACAACACACGGATGATAAGTTATTCTTTCTCTGTTTGACAGTTTCTTTTTTCCATTCATTTGGATTTTTGAAGTTCTTCATCTCAATAAAAGAGCAGATGGAAAACCTGGAATTCTTCTATTTAGCAGAAGATTTAAAAACAAAAAAACATTTAAAACATTTAAAAACAGTTGATCAGTTTATTTATATATTTTTCAATCTGATTGCAATAAAAACACCAAACAAAATAGAATAGTAGCAGAAAATAATTAAGAGATAAGAGAAAAATATTCAAAAACTGTAATAAAAAGGCAAGAAAACTGAGTTAATACCAATTTAGATGAGTGAAATAAAAGAGAAACAGTCATTAATTATAAATAATCTCTCTCCTACAGGTAAGTTTTAAGTATAGTATTAAGTAAGGTAGCTGGTTCCCTAAATCTCTGGCTCCTATTCTGAAACTAGAGACAAAGTTTTATGTGCAAAGAGCTCAGATGGGAATGTGGAACCAAAAATCTTTCATATAAGTAGGCAGAACTGTATTTTTATCCCTTCAGATGTGAGGGTTTGCAGCTTCTCTCTTTTATATCTTTCTAAATAATCCCTTTTTCTAGATCTAAACTCCAGAAAAACAAAGTTTCCTTCGCTGTTTTTCAGCATTTTTGACATTTTATTGAATGAAAAGAAGTGGACGTGAGGCTCCAGGTCCTGTCAGCGCTGATATTTGACCTGTCTGTGAAAATTCCTCTTACTTTTACCCTTTTGTGCTCCATCTCGATGCTAACGCTGCCGATCGCGTTGCGTCTCCTACCCTCATAGATCTCAGCTCCAACATCATCCCCGTGGATGACGATGAAGATGAGGAAGAGGAGGAGGAGGAGACCTATGATGACATTGAGGGGGTGAAACACTCTCCCCCGCAGAGGCTGCCTCTGGCCTCCCGGAGCATCCAGGGAGGAGGAGGAAAGGAGGCGGAGGATGCCGAGGAAGAGGAGGAAGAAGATATCTACGAGGAGCTGCCAGGTACGAGGATGTGGTCGCACGCTAAAATGAGTAGACAATAAGCTTCACCCTCAAACTCTCATGATCCTCCATCAGACCCGATCGCCCTGACACACTCACACCCTGAGCGAACTTTGCAGGAAGACGTATTTATGAGTCTCCTTGCTGGGGAAATTTTGTGTTGTCATCCCCGATAACTCATTTTAACCCTTTCATGCATGAATAATTAAGAAACAGTGCCACATACAGTCATTTACTTCCAGAGACACAGACAGTGATGCTTTTTTATTTCTTGATCATATTTTACTTTTTTATTTTTTTATGTATTTTGATAGTATATTCAAAATTATTAATTAGATAGCTTTTCATATTTCTATTGTATGGATATTCTATAAAAATATGGCTGCATCATTTTTATTTTCCTCTTTATCACAAAAGAAAGTTGGTTATTACAATGTTTAAATTTACATATATAAATATTCATTCTACAGTAAGTGACAGTGTATTGCATGACTCACTGATGTCCCCTGAAGTGGCAAA
>JAVQJG010091072.1:0-10326 GCA_036024015.1 Craterocephalus amniculus | reverse complement strand
TGTGTTATCAGGGCTCTAACAGCCGTCCATCTTTTAATAAAAATATCTTTTTGAAGTCTCAATGAGTATGTAATTTGCTCCATCTGATATATGTCCCATATTTTCTGAATCCATACATTGTAAGTGGGAGGGTCTTATATGTTCAGAATTATATGCCTTTGATGTTGATAGAAATATTTGGTATAATTTACCTTTTTTTTTTTGTCTTCATGACTTAGTTGTGTTATGAGAAACATTTCTATAGAAGTAGGTCTTATCAGTTTCCCCCAGTCTTTATGTGTTGTCAAAAAAGACCTTAGCTGTAGATGTCTAAAGAAGTCTGTCCTGGGGAGATCATATTCATTTTTCAACTGAGTGAATGTTTTCAATTGACCATCTTTGATTAACTGATACAGGTATTGAAGTCCACAGTTTGACCACTTCTTAAAGCCAGAATCCATATTGTTAGGAATAAAGGTCCTCATGAATCCAATATTTGCTAATGGTGAAAGCACCTTTGGTAGCTTAAAGGCTGATTGTATTTTCTTCCAAATTTTCAAGGTGATTTTTGTCCATTTAGCCATTTCTTTTACAGAAGTGTCTAAAAAGGCCAAGTATTCCAGAGGCTCTGGACACATACTTTTCTCAATATTAAGCCATCGCGTAGAAGTATCACTTTGAATCCAGGCGATGAGTGGCTTCATCTGTGCAGCCCAAAAATAATATCTTAAGTTTGGTAGTTAAAGCCCTCCATCCTGTTTCAGTGACTGCAAAGTTTTAAGTCTAATTCTGGGGCGTTTTTTCTGCCATATAAATATTGATATAATTTTGTCGAGGTTATCAAAGGTTCTTTTAGGAATTTCTACAGGTAACATCTGAAACAAGAATAAAAGCCTGGGCAGGACATTCATACGGATACTTTCCACCCGTCCAAGTAATGAAAGCGGAAGTGAGGACCGTCTTTCTAAATCATTGCTAATGTGCCGGATTATTTTATTATAATTTGTTTCATACAAGTTATTCAGAGATTAAGGTATGTAAATACCTAGGTATTTGATGCCTTCCCGAGGCCATCTAAAGCCACTGTGTGTCTTAAGGGACCAGACTGTTCATATCCATGGCTTCTGTTTTATCTACATTGACTTTATATCCAGAGTGGTACCCATACTCGGAGATGAGTTTCTTAAGATATGGTATAGTGGATGTAGGTTCACTTATATACAGTAGTACGTCATCTGCATATAGTGATATTTTATGTTCTTCTCTGTTTTTATTATAATTCCTTTTATGTTAATGTCATCTCTAATGAGCTGAGCTAGTGGTTCAATGCTGATAACAAACAGCAGAGGTGACAAAGAGCAGCCTTGTCTGCATCCCCGTTCTAGTTTGAATCTCTCTGATCTGTACCCATTGACCCTAACCGCTGCTTGGGGGATGAGTAGAGGGTCTCCATCCAACCTATAAAATTGGGGCCAAAATTAAATCTTTTTAATGTTTGAAGTAAATATCTCCAGGACACCCGGTCAAACGCCTTTTGTGGATCTAATGATATGATTACCGATTCAGATTTCTTGTCTTTCTGATGGGTTATTACGTTTAATTAGCGTCTTATGTTATCTCCATAATATCGACCGGTGATGAACCCAGTTTGGTCAGGGTGAATGATCTGGGTTATTATCTTATTGACACGTCTAGCTAGAATTGCTGTCAGTATACGCAAGTCTCCGTTCAGAAGGGATATTGGTCTATAAGACTGACAGTTAGTGGGGTCTTTGCCCTCTTTATGAATTACTACTATGGTTGCCTCAGTCCAAGATGGTGCCATTGTCTTTGACTCTCGGCCGTGCCTATATGCCTTTAGCAACATGGGTGTCAGTAAGTCTTGAAAGGTTTTATAGAACTTGTTACAAAATCCGTCTGGACCTGGACTTTTGCCATTCTTAAGTGATGAGATCACCTGTTTTATCTCTATTTCCTGTATTGGTTTATCTAATTCTTCAGCTGATGAGTTTGGCAATTCAGTTAAATGTATATTTTTTAGATACTCTGATAATCTTGCGTTGTCGTCACATGTATCTGCATTCTTGTATAGTGATTTATAGAATTCTGCAAAGACCCCTGCTATTTCGTTCGGCTTTGTGGCTACATACGCTGGTGATTTTATTTTTGGTATCACATTTGATGATTGCTGCTTTCTCAGTCTAAAAGCTAGTAGTCTGCTTGCCCTGTTCCCATATTCATAATATTTTTGATTTATGAATCTTAAGCTTCCTTCAATTTTGTCTGATAAGAGACTATTAAGCTGTCTACGTGTTGCATTTAAGTCATTAAGGATACTAGTGGTTGCTGATTGTTTATGTTTTTGCTCCAACTCTTTTATTTTGTCTTCCAATTCTCACTGTTTTGCCTCCCTCTCTCTTTTCCTCATAGACGAGAATGAGATGATACGGCCCCTCAAATATGCTTTAGCGCAGTCCCATAGTATTATGGGGTTCGTTTCTGGTGAGGTATTGGTGTCTAGATACATCTTGAGTTCTTCCGCAATGAAGGAAATAAACTTTTTATCATTAAGAAGAGATGTGTTAAGGCTCCATTGCTTAGTTGTTGACCTGCGTCCTATATCCCATTCAACTAAAACAGGTGCATGGTCAGAGAGAGTGATAGGCAGTATTTCAATTTCTGTTATCCTATATAAGTCTGTTCTTGGAGTGAAGAAATAATCTATCCTGGAATAGGATGAGTGTCTGTTCGAGTAGAAAGTGAAGTCCCTGCTCCTCGGGAACTTATTTCTCCAAACATCCACCATACCTGCTTCTGTAATTTGATATTTTAGCATTTTACTCATTCTGGACAGGGGGGCCCTAGAGGGTGGTAGTCGATCCATCGATTGAGAGATCACACAATTATATTCCCCTCCCATCAGAAGTAGACCAGGACTGCACTTTAATATTGTATTAAACAGTGTCTTTATAAATCCAGGCTCATCTTCATTGGATGCGTACACATTTATCAAGGTCACTTCTATGCCATCAATTAATCCATTTAGTAAAATATATCTCCCCTCTGTATCCTTATATAATGAGGTTTTTGTAAAATTAATTTGTCTGTGTATAAAGATGGAGACTACTCTCTTTCTACCAGAGTGGTGAGAAGAATAATACACTTTATCTGCCCATGACTTTAACTTCTGGTGTTCTACATCAGACAAGTGCGTTTCCTGTAGAAAGGCTATCTGGCAGTTAAATTGTTTCAGCTGGTTTAAAATTTCCTTTTTCTTAATTGGGCCATGAAGACCTCTTACATTATAACTTATAATTTTTAATTTATCCATTACTTATAGACCTTAAGGAGTGGAAGACGGAGGCAAACACACTGTACAGTCTATGCTTCATTATGTAAGTTTCATGGAGTGCGATCAGGAAATAAGGACAAGAAGAGTGGACACAAATAAGGGAACTGTTGAGGCTGCATAAGGGTTTTTTTAATTCAACTGATAAAATAATAGTATGGTTAGGGAGGAAGGTGACTCTGTTTTTATTACTTTTGGGATCCCTGAAGAACATAGGGACCAGAACTAGAACACAGAACCTGATATAACTGTAGTTAACAGATATGACAGTGCTTGGGACCATGTCCCCAGTAGCTGCTAAGTAAGCAGCAAGAGTGCATAGACTAGATTAGATTTGACTATGCTTTGGTTGCGCTAAGACACAGAGAGAGAATAAAAAGAAAATTATCATCATTAAGTCAGGCCCCTGCAGAAAGTGAATATCTCAAGTCAAACAGCCTTTTACAACAACACAAGCATTGATTTTTTTTTTTTAATTTTTTAAATTTTTATTTATTTGTTATTTTTTTATATGATCAGACTCTGGAGACGCGTCAGAATTATAATATGGTATTTGGGCAGGATTAACAGTAACTAATAAAGAAGATGAAACTACTGCATCCTTATAACACTAGTGCTGCATGCTAATTTTAAAAAAAAAAAGGTTTCCATGAAGCTTGAACTCAGCCTGTGGGTCGCTATGACAATAGAAAGGAAGGTCGCAGCGGAACATAAACACCATGCTAGATGCTAGATGGAGGTCACTCATCCTCATCAGAGAGGGTTTTATCGTTTTTATCACAAAGGTAAGAAAATACTCAGCCCTCCGTCACTGTTGTCGGTAGGATGATTCTCACATAGTCCATTGCTTTCTGGGGATCCACAAACTCCTTCTCCTCATTCCGGTGTGTGATTCCAAGTCTGGCCGGGTACAGTAGACCGTAGCGGATTTCTTTTCGACCACGTAGCTTCTCTCGGCCTCCCTGCTGTCTGGTGGCAAACGCGCGGTGTGAGCGCTCCACCTTTATGTCCCGATCCAGCTTCAGGACTTCTCTGAGGATTTTTGCGACCGTTTTAGGTGAGCTTGAGTTTGGTTGCTCTTCTACACCCGCTATCCTGATGTTGCCTCGTCTCATTCTCCTTTCCATGTCCTCACATCGATCCTTGAGGGTTGTGTTTAACAGACACCTGGCTTGGCTCAGATGCACCAATAATTCTCACTGAGGCTACAAACAAAATTTCAATTTTCATTCTCCATCATGGGGGGTATGAAAGCCGGTGGAACAGCTTCAATTGCTCATGAATCAATGTCAGCTCATGATATTTTAATAACTAATTATGCGTCCTTTGAGCATCATTAGTTTTTAACAGCCCACCTGTTTTATGCATCACAGTTTATAGAACACCAAAATTTCCTTCCTGTTTTATTAATGATTTTTTTAGTTTTTATCAACACTTATCAAATGGGACAAGATGTTAACAACTCGTGATTTTAACTATTACTAATAATTGTTAAAAGTATGGTATGATAGCCTAATAGCTATCAGTGTTTAAAACCTTTAGATAGCATGTCACACAGCCAACGCACAACAGCGGGCACACCCTGGACTTGGTCATTACCTATAGCCTGTCCACTGGTGTGTCCTCTGTTGTTGACCTGGCTGTATCTGACCACACCTCTGTGTTTTTTAATGATAGTTTTAACCACACATTGTTTTTAATATTTAAAGCTTGTTGAGTTGCCTAGGCCTGAAAAATGCATTAGTTTCTAGCAGTCCGTTTGTTTTATGTGTCGTAGTATAAATCACCTAAGCCTCTGTCCTTGTTTTATTCAAGAATTTTCTGACTTTTTACCATCAGTACACTTCAATCACAATAAGATTTTAATAACTGGGGATTTTAATTTACATAGAGATAACATCTGTGATTCTTATGCAAGAGAGTTTTTAAACCTTTTAGACAGTAGGGATTTTAAACAGCATGTCCCATAGCCAAAAAACAAACAGAGGACATACTATACAGGGAACTGTGGCCGTTTCTGCATCTATATTTAGCTTCTGAAAGGCAACCTGTCTGCAGCTGTAAGAGAGAATACAGCTTGAAGCTGCAAGAAAAGCATCAGTCTGATTCCCAAAATTGTCATGACAGGTCTGAGATGATTACTGAAATTCTGGAACAAATCTTTACATAAAAACAGATAATTTGTTTGAATGTTAAAATCACAGCCGTTGTTTAAACAGAAGTTGTCACTGGTAGCCCCGTTTATATTTATTATGTGTATAACAACTATGATGTCATCAGCAGAACATGTTTCAGACTATGCACATACCTACAGCTGCCTCTAGCGTGTCACACCTGATATTATCTGCTCCTGAAGAAAGTGAGTGAAAGCTGCATCTGTAGCTCAGTATTGGTCGGAGGAATCTCTTGTGTTAGCGCCCACCTCTCCTTTTTTATTAAGTTATTATTATGATATTGTTTGCTTTATTCATATAATATCTTTTTAACCTCATTTGGTGCCCTTTTTTTTACCAACTGGCATTTACTTTCTGTCAATTACCCTCCCATATTGTAGTCCTTTAGGCCACATTAAGACGTCTTTGCTATATCTCTATTTGGCCTTTCCACTTAAGTTCCATCTGCATTGGTTGAAGTTTTGTTTTCTGTTTGCTCTCCCACACATCGAATCAATAGTGCAAGGGAAAAAAGGCTTTTAGCTTCTCTTATCAATTGTGCAATCAATCTTAGTAGATCACCTGTACATCAAGGAAACACAACATGTGTAATTTACTTGAGCTGCATACAGTTTTATGTTTCGCTGTTTGGAATCCTAGTAAATTGGGGATGACAGCTGATGTACCTGAGAGATGATGATGATGACGATAATGGCTGACGTACCTGGGAGATGTTCATGTCCAGATTCTGAAGCAGACGTTCCCAACGCTGGGCAAAGCTATCCAGTCGGGCCTCCAGTTTTTTGGCCACGTCTTTGTTCTTGACACTGCACAGCAGGTCCTGGCTCATGGAGCACAGCTTGTCCATTGTGGGATGTTTGGCCTCAAGCTCGCCTTTCACCACCTGGAGAGATGAACATACTAGCCTCTCATACCGAGACGGGCACATTCCCATCCAGGTGTTTCGTAGTGATTTGGCCTTGTCATGCACAGGTAGAGTTGGTGCAGGAGACTCACGGTGAGACGGCGCAGACAGGCGTTCTTGTCGTCCTGGTCCTTAAGGTTGAAGGTCTTGATGGAACAAACCAGCTCTTCCTTTTGAGTCAGCCAGGAGTCGAATAAAATCTACAGGTAAAAAGGAGAACACATGATAAAAGGATGGCGTGAGGAATCGAAGCCAAAGAACAGATGAGGTACGGAGATTAGAGAGGAATAGAAGAAGAAAATGAATATAGGGGGGACCAGGATAAATCCTGTAACATCAATAAGTGATATCGTCTCCATGCTTGTGCTACTTCCTATCTGGACTGTGGATATTCCTTCTGGTAGAAATGTTTCGACAGCTTCCAGCTGAAGGAGATGATGTCAGCTTCTCCTCAGTAGCACTAGTAGATAAAATCTAAAGCTCTTAACCATGAAGGTCAACTTCAAAGACTTCTACAACATCCTCTCTGACATTAAGGTCAATCTTCAAACAGTTCTTTTTATCAAGATCACCATTAGCTGGTCCGGATGCCCTGCAGTCCTCCATTTCTAAGACCGCTACAGGTTGCCAGCGCACCATCTTTGATGCAGCTATCTTCACCTAGGGGGCAGCAGTAGCTCAGGTGGAAGAGAAGCCTGCCAACCAGAGTGTTGGTGGTTCGATTCCCCTGACTACATGTCAAAGTGTCCTGAACCCTACCTATGAATGTGTATAGAGCACTGAGCACTTATCATTATAAGTGCTATGTAAATGTGATATGAAGTGTCAAAGTGTAGAAAACTATAGGGCTCACATGCAACCCATAGCTTTTCTGTCAGGGTAGCAGGACTGAAAAAGGGGGGAGGAATAGATTATCTCCTGTTAAAACAAGGCCTGCTTTGATCCAAGGGGAAGGGAAGGAAATGTGATGTTGGACTTTTAATTAAGGCTAATCTGTTTATAATGGATAATCTCATGTTTTGATTATAGAGTCCTAAATTATTACTCACAGCATGAACAAAGCAGATAACACATTTAATTTCCTTTTTCAAACCCTGCTCTGACTACAAATATCTGCAAAGCCAGGGATAACGGATGGAAAATGAAGCTCTCTCTAAGATCATGTGATTAATATGTCTAATCTATACATTGTTGGTATAAACCATCCCTGGAGTCTGCCTGAAGTCACTGTTTACATTTCCTCATTCTTTTAAATTCCTTTGCTCACACTGCTGCAGTGACAGCAGGTCCAAAGCTCTGGTTCGGTCTGATGAAAAGCTACAGACAAACCTGGACCCAGTACCAGTAAAACACTTTCACAAATGTTTCCAGTTTTTTCCAGTGAAATCTTCAAAGCCCTGCAGACATTTTCAGAGTAGCGAACATTTTAAAATGGGGCTGCTTGATACTCACAGAGCATACTGAACAAATTACATATAAATATTTCACAGAGGACAAATCCTACTCACTTTTCCTGTCATAAAGCAAGGATGAACATGAAACTGAACTTGTGATTTTCCATGATCTTGTTGTAGATAGACTGGCTATAATTTGCTCATTTCCAAGATAATCTAGTTTGTGTCTGGACACAACAACCACAGCATCTCTACATCTGGAGATACTGCTGTTCTCATCTGAATTCTAACAGAGATGGGGAAGCACTACGGCTATATGTCCTGAAGACATTAAAGTCTGGCCTCTCATCCTGCTGATAAGGAGCCTTTTGCCTCCTGGAATAGTTCAGCTATCCTGCAATCCTGACCATCTAAACTCTGATCTTTCCAGCACTGCAGGACATCGAACTGCTCGTCGGCAGCCTTACCCAACTGCTAAAATGACTACACCTCAGCTGCTTTACCGTCTCAGTCTGAAAACAGAGTAATTGTTGTTATATTTATGTTTCTGGTCAGCAGACGACTGCTCTTCCACTAGAGGATTAGCCAGCAGCACCTGGACTGAAATGACCAGACACTAGGTCCCAGGGTGGATAGTTTTTAATGATGGAAAGTTTTTAAGGCAGCATATGTGCAGCTGAAGGGCCTTAAAAACCATGTATAACAGCCATGATCTCAAATGTGATAAAATAGCAACCTCCTCTATTTAATCAGTATGATCACAGCCTCCAGGTTCAGCAACTCTATCCAGCATGAGTGATGTAAAGTGCCCCCTGGTGGAAGCTTCTGGTAACAAGCAGGTAAGGAGATGTGCCCATACGGCTATTAAGCCATCATATTCTCACTCTAAGCTTCATTCCTGGTTTTTTGGTTCATAGTTTGTTAGAAGTCTAATGGTGTTGCATCTCTGTGGTAAGACTTCATTTTTCTGTATGAGCTCAGATTTAATGAGCATGATCCTCAGGAAGAATATTTTCAAAAGCAAATCAGACTCTTGGATGGCATCCCAGAGAGCAGCCAGGCCTGGCCCGAAGCTGGGCCACTTCTGGTACTTCAGTTACGGCATTAGCAAGTGTTGTCTGGGCCACACGTGGTCCAGATGTAAGCCTGGCTTCGGTGATGGCAAGTCCCCTGAGGGCCACATGTGGTCCATGTGGCCCTCAGGGGGGCCTCTGAGCCTCATCTGGAGGGATTTGCGGCATTGATCGTCCACTTCAGAGGATCAATCTGGGATGGGAAGCAGCCGCCATGGTTTAGATGATGAAATTCACCAAGCTCTGAGCAGAGGACCCAGTGGACCCAAACAGCCAGGATCTTTGTTTTTCTGACTTTCAAAGCAGGTAAATTGCTGCAACTCTCTCAGTGTAACCAGGCTGCCATGTTGTTGTTGACGGATGAGACTGACGAGAGACAAACAACCCTTCCATCTCCAGAAAGTTCATGTGTGAATGAAGCCCATTCGCAAATAATCGCTCCCACATCAAACAAGTAAACATCCAGCTTGTGCGGTGAAATGTAGGCGTGTTCGGTGTGAACACAGTCTGAGGAGACTATCTCTGCACAATCCAAAGATGATCTATTTTATATTGTTAATATCTTTTCTTATATCTATAAACTGTTGTTGTAATGTGTGCTGCTCAGACTTTGATTAAAAAAGTTTCTGGCACTTCTAGAGTATGAAAAATGGCATCAAGCACCATCCTTAGTATCAGTATCAAGATCCTGATTTTAGTATGGTGACGATGGTGATAGCTGTTGTTGCTGAGCTCAGGCCTTTCTCTCATTCCACAGAATTATTAACAGTGTGTATGATTGGTGCTGATATCCAATCGGGTTGATATCGGTAACATATCGGAAGTTAAGCTGAAGCTAGCATCTTTATAAACATTCTAGCCTGTGGATAGATGGGTCTGGATCATTTTGGGGCATCATAGATAGAGAAGACAGAGAAGAGTCGTACCTGCTCATTGGTGAAGTGCTGCCACTTCAGCAGGATCTCCTGCAGAATAATCCAACGTTCCTCAGTCCACCTGCAGATCGCCGCCCAGCGGTCCCCCAGGACCTGCACACACACACACTCACACACACACACTCACACACACACACACACACACACACGCACACACGCACACGCACACACACACACACACACGCACACGCACACACACACACACACATTCACATGCACGCACACGCACGCACACACACACGCACCCACACACGCGCACACGCACACGCACACGCACACCCACACACACGCACACACACACGCACACACACGCGCACACCCACACACGCGCACACACACATTCACATGCACGCACACGCACGCACACACACACGCACACGCACGTACATACACACACACACGCACACACACACGCGCACACACACACACACACACGCACGCACACACGCACGCACGCACACACACGCACGTACACAAGCGCGCACACGCACACGCACGCACGCATTCACATGCACGCA
>JAVQJG010091071.1:0-27487 GCA_036024015.1 Craterocephalus amniculus | reverse complement strand
CTGGAGGCTGAGATGTGCTCCCTGATGGACGGTCTGGGCCTCAGCTGTACATTCATCGATGACTTTGCCTCCTACCACAAACTGCTTGGAGAGGTGCACTGTGGCTCCAATGTCCGCAGGAAACCTTTCGACTACAAGTGGTGGAATCTGGAGCTTTGAATGAAAACTGAGAAAGAGGTTGTTGTAGTAGTCCTTTAGATTTCAGTTCTGATTGTTTACATGACATATGGTACTGATGGCATCATAGATGTAACTCCGGCTAAATTTCACAGCTTTTTACCTTTGTGCAGTGTTGTAGCACAATTTTGATCAACAAAACAAAGTCATTAGGTGCTTCATTCCTCCTGTAACTCCTTCACAGTTAAAGCAACTCCTAATTTCACCACTCCTATAAGTTAATTCAAAACTACCATTACAGGAAATGATCACTTTTTGTTTGCAGAATCTCACCATACCTTAGCCTGGTGTAAGGAGAGTGCAGGTCAGTAAACCTACTTTACAGGTATTCTTTATTCCTTTATTAGTTCAGAGAAAGGCTACATTTATCATACAGGGAGTGCAATACAATGTCAATGCACTGAGTTGGTTATTGTGTAACAATGTCAAATGCAAACAGGAGCTGAAATGGAAGTGGCACACAGAAATATCTTGAGGATTATATCATGATTCAGGCAGATGTTTGTTTTTTTTCTTGACAACATTGTTTCAGAAACTTGGATACAGTAGAAGCAGTTTACTGTGAAGCCTTACAAATTATTTGCCTTAAAACACATTGTTACCTCCACCAACTCTGTTTTTGGCGGAATATTTTTGTGTGTCTGGCCGGCTGGCTGGCTTTCTGTCTCTCAGCAACATAACTCAAAAATAGTGGGTCGCTTTTCTGGAAATTTACAGGAAATATCCCAGATGGGATAAGGAACTACTGGTGAAATTTTGGGAGTGATCTGGGTCATCACCTGGATCCAGGATTTTTTTAAAAGACATATCCTGCAGAGGGGGTCATGCAGCATTTAAGAAAAAAAAAAAAAAGAGAGAGAGAGGTGGTGTTAACAGAACCAACGATTTTTCCCACTGTAATCTTTGGTTTTTTTTCGTAATCATTCAAAATTAGACAAATCATATATAAACAATTGATTAGCATGTGTAATTACTTTGGACTTCTATTTTAAACAAAATGTCAAATACTTACAAGCTTACAACATTTACTTATGAGCTAACATATGACAAAATCAGATTTTTTTTTATGTATTCATATCTAATCTATAATTCGAGCGGGAACAATTAGACAAAAAGCATCAAATAATGCAATAACATAAGATGCCTTGCTTCAACTCCTTTGAACAAAAGAGAGCGCTGAAATTGATCGCATGTTGAGAGCTCAATAGATTTCTAACAGCAGCAGTTTCTCTTGGTTTTCCATTTTAAAATGAAACAGTGATGCTGCTGTTTTTTTTTTTGTTTTTTTTATCTGGTGTCTCCCTTTTTCCTTGTTCTTCCCTTCTTGTCTACTGTTTACTCTCTTTCCAGGTTAATTATTTGATAGAATTTGAAAATAAATGAATGCTAAACTGGCCCTGCGACAGACTGGCGACCTGTCCAGGGTGCACCCCGCCTCTCGCCCCTTGACAGCTGGGATAGGCTCCAGCACACCCGCAACCCACTTGGTTCAGAAGATGGATGGATGGATGGAGTTGAGAAATTTGCAGGGATCTTTAAAAGATTATTTTTGGTACTGTAGGAAGTGGATATTTTCTTTTTCCCGTTTTTAATTGGGGACATTTACCCCACTGAGAGTGAAAGTGAATATTTCAACAGCACAGATCTGATGCTGTGACTCATTTCAGCTCCACTTTTCAGAAATGTCCCACACACTCTGTTATTTCCCTCTCATCCATGTAGCTGACTCAGATGGACTGATGAGCAGCAATGTGTCACACTAACTGGTAAACAATAAGAAAAGAATGAAAAAATAAAATCAGGGCTAGATTCTTTGACCACCGGAGTTCTTATCAGATCTTTGATAGACACAATTTCTTAGTTTCTGATATTCCACCACAGATAAAGAAGCACAAAGGAGCTCCATCGTCTCAGTCGTTACAGACTATTGTTCTTCTGAACTAAAAATAATGAGAAAGGTTTGTTGCTTAAGATCACACGATGGAGCCACCTGGGTATGTGTTAGGGGTCAAGCTTGGCCCTGTTTACCACCTGACACTATTTTGTTGTTCCTATGTATATGTGGTATTAAATTATAACAAAGCATACAGCTTTTGGCTGATTTTACTGTTAAATATGTTTCATATGACAGATCCTGGTATTTTGTTTCCGTATCTTCAGTAAATTGAGAAGCTACTGACAAATAACTGGAAAAAGGTACAGTATCAGACTCTGAAATGTAATGAAGTAGTTGTAACCCAAAATAATGCTTAACATGTAGACACCTGTTGTTTTTTTTTCTAACTTAGTTTACACTCTGCTGCTCAAGTTCAAGTTCACGTTCTATGATCGTAATACTGGGAAACTGCTTATTTCATCCATTTATAGAGCTGGAATATCTGTATCTGTGTGCTTGTGGTGTATTTTTAACACACACTCGGGGTATCCTTCAACATGACTAATTACACGCCGGTGACCTGCGCATGGACGCGCACATATCCGCGCACGGCTCCCACTTTTTCTGCCTCCACCCCCCTCGCTTGCCAGCTGCTCTGTTTTGTTAACATCGGCAGTTTTCAGCTCCTTAGACGCACAAGCATATATGCACGGCGACGCACACGTGCACTGGGACACACACACACACACTGGCCATATCTATTCATACAATCCATGGAGACACGCAATCCATGGAGACAATTCATGTAGCGAGAGAATAAACGAGCACAGGAGCAGATAACGAATGAACCTGAGCCGGGCCGCTGTGTTACTGTAATGAGGCCAGGGACGGCTTTATGCTCACCTTGTACTTTTTACACCCCACCCCCTCCCCTCCTCTCTGCTTTTTTCTCCTCGTACCCTCCCCTCTTTCACTTGTACTCTTTCATTGCCACCCCCTTTTTAATCCTCTCTTCCCCGTCGTCTCCTCAGGGTTAAACTCCACCTCTTACTGCTTTATTCATGCTCTCTTCTACTTCATAGTTGCTCCCTCACTTCTCTCTCTACTTGTTGTCCCATAAAGGATCGCTTCATCTCCCCTCTTTTCTCCTGTCTTTGCCTCCCTGTTGCGGTCCTTGTGTCCCCACTAATCCCCTTTTCCTTCCTTTGTACCACTCCTCTCACTTCCCCCCTTATCTACTCCTGAGCTGTCCTCCAATTGCATCACATGACTTTCTTCCTCTCCTCTCCTCTCCTCTCCTCTCCTCTCCTCTCCTCTCCTCCCTTTTTCTCTCTTCCCCTGGGGGGCCCACACTATGAGTTGTCTCAGGTAGATTAATTACATGCAGTGACATGAAGGAGCTAGCCAGAGGCTTCAGTAATGAGTCTGATTACTCATCTCCAGCAGCTCTGGGCACTCAGGGGAAGGAAGTCCGGACAGCAGGCCAGCAGAGGGGGCCTCTCAGTAGGGGGAGTAAACTTTTACCTACAGGATTCCACCAATGTCTGTTTGACACCACACCACAAGTCAATTGCTTGATGAAAGATGGGAGCTGAGTGTGTCGACGCAACAAGACCACTTTACAAGTAGAAGCTGTCATTTCTGTAGGACAAAGTCATGTCTGGTGAGTTTTACTCGTATATCAAGGGAAAAGTTACGGGAAACATAAAGATGGAGTTTTCCTGTAGGGAGGAAAGCAAAACAAAAAGTGAAAATAAATTAATATGAAGCCAAAGTGTGATGACTGAGACACAAAAGCGTGCAAGCAGAACTGTATTAGATAGTATAGTTGTGTCTTAACCGGCTTGTTTTTAATGAAGTTTCTTATAGGCTGTGCGTCAAAAAATAGCAACGATATGGAGCAAGAATAGATGTCTGGAGATGTTTTATTTCTTTATTTCTCTTATTTTTACTATAAACAAAATTTTTACACAATCTTACTTGTGTATTTTAGTTGGATTACACTACAAAGATTGTAGCATCTGAGCTGATCCCGTCCCCATCACTCCACCACCGCCTCCTCAGAATTCTCTGAGGCCTCGGGACTAAAACCTCGGAGGTGAATATTAGTGCAGATATTGTGTGCCTGTCTGTTCTTGTAGCATTGCCTTTTGGAGATTAAAACCTGAGGCACATGTTCACAGAGAAGATTAAATCAACAGCAGATTTTTACGATAAGCTCTTAATTTTCTTTTTTTCCTTAAGAAAAGAGCAATAAAACAGCTCTGTGAAGCTGTGAGGGGATGGCAGCCTTGCTCTTGTAAACCGAATTTTACATTTCAGAGGTCAGACTAATAATAGTTGAATGACAAGATCATTTGTTAAATTATTAATGAGTCTACTTAACCTGATGCATCATCTTTTTTATTTAAACTCATTTTCAAATTAAGTTTTACATGTGCAGGAGGCATGTGTCTGAGGATAATAAGGTCAGTCAGTAGGTCTGCTACTTTGCACAAGACCCAGTGATCTTAGCAATTATAAGGTGGAAGCTCATGCAATTTAAAAACTTTCCTTTGTTTTTCCCTCATTTTCTGTGTGCTTTATATTATCATTTATCATCATCATTATATTATCATTCCCTGTGCTTAAAGGCAAAGAAGACATTTTGAGCATCTCACACACCGTGGTGTCTGAGTTCATTTGGCATTTTTTGATTAAATAATGGTGTGTTCTAGTTGAACTGGGTTCCAACTAGGCTGAACAGGAAGAACCTGCAAGCCAGATTTATAACTCATAAAATCGCGTACCTTCCACGGCGATGACATCGCTACCTTGCGCCATGGCAAAAACTCTGCACTGTAGGACAGTCCGCTACATTCTATTTTTACTATTAGGAAAAACGCAAACACGAACCATGTTGCTATTATCTTAGCAAGTAGCCGATTGTCCTACAGTGCGGAGTGAATTCGCCCTTTTGCCATGGTACATGGTAGTGATGTCATCACCGTGGCAGGTAAGCGCAAGAGACTTGAAAGAACCCCAGAATGACAACAACAAAGAAAGTACAAGCTTCATCCAGGTCACATCGGGCCAGCTTTTGCTAACAACACATTGTTAAAATGAAAGAGTTTTGTGGCAGATTATTTCTTATTTCGAGGCCGAGCGGCACCTGCCCCGAACGCCCCCATTATATGGATATATACTTATCGCGTGTGGATCTAAATATCTTCAGAAGGAGTTCAAGTTGCACCAAAACTGTCTGGGTTAGTAAATGATCGTATTTCATTCTACAAAATAGGTCCATGTTGAAAAATACCAAACTTCTCCTTTAATTGTACATATTTGTTTAGTCTTATCAAGCATCCACACATTCAGACAAACTCCCTCACTCTTTCCTTATTCATGATATATACACTCTTTGGATGTGGAGGCCTTTTTTTATCTAAAATCCCACACCACAGTGCTGCGACGATTCATTATGGTCAGCTTTGTCATTCTCAGCTATGAGTTTCATCTTCAAAGGTAATCGGGGGGACAGGAAAACATGTTAACATATTCCAAAAGCCATAGGAGAGATTGCATTGGAGATTGCCCAGTCATTGCGTAAACACACCACTTAGCCCATTACTTTGCTTCATAAGCAAATAATTAAAAAGTGTGATATTCCCACTAGTCTCGTCTGTACTTTGGACTTAGAAAAATATTCCCAACATGGCAAGCCTTAAAACTTTACTATCATCCAAAATGTAGGAGTAGCTTGCTGGTATTACCATTTAATTCCAAGTGCTTCACTGAGCTGCAAGCATGATTGCCAAAGGGCTTTTATATAACCGAGAAAAGAGAGATTTTAAGAACATGTGGCCCTTTTGCAAGATATGTTGTGATACCTTTTGTTAAGGGAGAGTATTTTGCTGTATGGTTTGAGCTCCCCAAAACCCCTCTTCTACTGCCTCTCCTCCCCTGACTCTGCTCCCTTTTCTCCTCTTGTTTCTTCTGCATTAAATCAGCTTTCAGCCTTCCTGTTTCTCCAGAGCCTCCCCCAGGAAGTGAGTTAGGCGGTGGGTGATGCTCAGTGTGACGGGGTGGCACCGTGTCAGTGCGGTTTGTGTCAGCGTTTTACACCACGTGACGGTATGAATAAAGCATGATGTGGCAGGCAGCAGGGGTGGGCAGGGGCTGACAGGGGAACAAGCTCAGCCAGTGTTTTGGTGACGGCAGACAAGTTGAAACCCTTAAAGTTTAATGGGAGACAGGCCACAGGAAGAAGACAGAAGCTGTATGTGGGTATGTGCACGGGGGTCCTGTGGTTTCACTGGGCTGCCGTACACATGGCTTGGGCCCGTGGGATGTAATAATGATGCTAATAAAGTCAACGGCCTACCTCATGTGTGATGGACCAGGGTCACGCTGCGCCAGTGGGACGAGAGAAAAATCCATCAGCCTCTCCTTTGTGGAAAGAGGAGGGTTTTTCTAGATTTACAGTAGTCTTTTAGTTTAATCTCCCTGTTAAAGAGCTGTTGATCTCTCAGAGTCCTGTGGTTACATTGGTCTGTATTCATCTCATCTTTTTAGTGTCTCAACAGAGTTCCAGACTTCCCACAGTTCTCCTTCGATGGCCAATTACAATGTCTCCTTTTTTCTTCCCCCGACTTGTTTATGTTCTTCTTTTTGCCTTCAGCTTGTTCCTTTATTTCCTCTGTTTCTCTGCGAGGCTCCAGGGTGAACTAAAACTGTGACTGCTATGAAGCAACACCGGGCTTTGCTTTGTTAAAAGCTCACCTGTTCTCTATATCGGCAGCTCGTCGATTTTATTGGAAAACACACAACCCATGCAGCTCATTATTTGTTTCCAATAGCAAGCAGAATCTGTGATGCAAGTTCTAGACGAGCACTATTGATGCCACTGCCTTCAGAGTCTCAGGCATAAATTTGTGGTGCCGCCAGTAAATTTTTACCACAAGATTAACTTAAGGGAAAAAAGGAAAATTGATGTCAGTGATGTCAAAGCATCAATAGATTGATATCATGAGCTGCCATTTTCCACTGATCATGTGATACTGCTGTTGAGCTGAAAAACAACATTTATAAAAATTAATCTTCATATTAAAGTAATTAGCACTTTTTTTTCAAGTGACTCAAATTAAGAGGTATTATTTTCCAAACTTTTCTCTTCCAGCATGTTCATGCATGAAGTGTTGTCGTACGGGATTGTTGTCATGTTGTATGACCCAGTTTCTGCCGAGACAGATGGCTTCGCGTTTGACTCTAGATTATTTTTGTATACAGATGAGTTCATGATCTTCTCAATGACTTTAATGTGTCCTGGACCTGTGATGTCAAACATCATCTATTCTGCACCTCTCAGTTGGTGTGAGGTGGTTGAGGAGGTTTGGACGGTACACTGTAATATCTCCACTTTGCTCATGTCTATCTAAAGAACATTGTTCCAAACCTATTGGTGCCACTTTACAAATCTAAGCTGTTGCTATGTTCTTTATAAAGAGAAAAGGCTTTCTCCTGGCAACGCTCTGAAACAAGACTTACTTATTTAGTTTTTCTTTGTCTGAGATGTAATTCTTTGTGTTTTTGCAGTTGTAATTGTTGCACAATATGAGCTGAGAGTTCATTCTTTTTCTGTGATGTCCATTGAAACTGGGAAGAGCTGAATGTTTTCCACATGTGAACAGTAATGATGATGATGATGATGGGCTCCAAACTGTCTGGAATTGAAATTCACGCCTGAATGCTCCAGACCAGCTGACTTCCAAAATGTCTGCTATTATAGAGGTTCTCACGGTTGTTTATGGACAGTTAATGAAGTGCATTTGATTAGCAGAAGCTGGTTGCTTCTTACAGCAGGAGGCGTAAGGGTGGACACGCTGAATAAATACCAACATGGTTGATATGTTGGTCATCATCTGAGATCGTGCTTATTTCAGTCTAACTACCAGGTGATTTTCATTGTGTCCTGTTGTGTAAAACCTCGTGTTTTCTCTTTCACATTGCTGCATCTTCAATTAAAAATGTTTTTGTCTAAATGCACTTTGGTTCTTTGATTAAACTAAATCTTTGATGTAATATTTGAAGTAATCACTGATTTGATTTGTTCGCATTTTATACATATCAAAGTCTGGTGATTTATCATTTACTTTGAGCAACTCCCAACAATTCCCAAAATAAATATATGTCCCATTTTCTGAAACCATCCAGGCAGTAATTAAAATTGTGTTTTATTTTGTTTTTCCCCTCATCTATTCTGTGGAAACCACAGCAGATCAACTTCAGAGTAGAATTCGGAAAAGTTGAGATTGCAAGTGTTTATGTGTGAGTGAGTGTGTGTGTGTGTGTGTCAGACCTCATTCCCCATACGGGATAGTGGAGGCCTGTCTACCAAATCCAGTGTGTCAGTGAGCAAATTGGAAATGCCAATTTCACTTTACTCTGCCCCGCATCTTATCTCTCCCTTACCCTCATCCCACCACTTAGCTTATGTTTAAATGGATAAGGTCCTTTCACACATGTCAGTGTACGATTTCTGGCTCCCTTCACTTCTCTGACCATCTCAACACCTCTACTTCCCTTTCCTCTTCTTTCCGTCATCTCATCCTTCTCCCTATTTTATTCTTGTCAACTGTCTTTTCCCTTTCCTTCCTCCGTCCTACTCTCCCCGTTTCCATTCCTCAATGCCCACTCAACCGGAACCCATCTTCTCTATGTGTATTTGTGAAATATGCAAAGTTTGGTGGATTTGGATTCCTGCGCTTATGTGTTCATGCTGTGTTAGTGTCTGCAGTGAACAATTCTGGGTAAATCACTATGCAAATGAAACCATATCTTCCACATTTCCCAATTTGCATTAAATCCATTACAATCAACAGTTTCTCTCATACTACTTGTGTTTTTTGTTTCTCCGTTGCAGTACGACTATGAGGGCAGTGATATCAGCGACCTGCCGGTTGACCTCTCCGTGGTGTGGAATGGAAACTTTGTCATTGACAACCCTTTCAACATTCAAGGTAAAAAAAAACATTTTCTTTTCTGTTTGTAATCTGTTTTCATGCCACATATCACCCAGGCCTCGCTGCTGGTTTATTTGCCTGCAAAGCAACAACACCATGTGCAATTTTTTTCCCTTCATAAGAACTCTGTAATTTCATTTTTGACAGCCATCAGAGCGAAAGGTGAAAGTGTACAATTCGTTTACGAAAAACACTGTTCTTGTCTCAGAGATGAAAGAGGGCTAGGGGGAGTGATTGATGGATGGTGATGATAACAAACAAACATCCAACACAGGAATTAATAGGGATGGATGTTAGACAGGAAGATAAACAAATGGGGAATGCAATAGGCAGAAGAGAAAGGAAGAGCGATGTCTGGATGACAGGTTGATAAATGCACTATGTAATGGAGGGGGGTAGATGTGAATAAAGGGATTGATAAAGAAAAACAGAAAGCGACATAGAGGGATGGTATTTATTATTTTTAATCGCTATTTGTGCATGAAGTGGAAAACAATTACCAATTCTAAATTCTTCATCAAGTGTAATGTATTGGTTGGTGGAGGCTAATGATTTTAGACGTCCCATTACACAAGATAATGCAAGTCTTGCTCTCAAGTGTGTCATACAGTCTTTTGCTCTGAGTGCATGGAGTTAGATTAACTAACCATTTCTAATCCGTTACCTTGTGCTGTTTTCTTTTTCTTGTTCTTCTAATCTTAATCCTAGAATAACACACATGTGCATTTTAATCATCATCACATCATTTCAGTTATACCTGATAGCAGTATTATTTTGCTGAAAATTGTATGTATTTATTTATCTATTAATGTACCTTTTTTACATATTTTTCATCGTCATTCTAAGGATCAAACATCCTGTGTATCATTAGACTAGTATGAGTAGGGTATACAACAATGCAGGTGTTGACAAGCTGTACCTGATATTGCTGTGATTAATGTCACTGCTCTCATTACAATGGGTTTTCTTATCGTGCTTGGAAAATCTGCCTCATAAACAATTAAGTTAGTTTTATTCAATAATTCAAATGATCAAATTAAGTGAAATTCTTGGACCAGAGAAGAAACATCTGGTCTGTGTATGAATTAATCCTGAAACTACAACTGCGTATTACTATACACTAGTGTGTGTTGCTCATTTCTACTCTGCTGCCTCCGTGTGTGTTTCATGACGTTTGGTTTAGGTTGAATAATCATATGAAGATCGCAACGTTTAAATCTTGCAGTCTATTTTTGTCTACTAACTTATGAGTGTCTGTGTATGATTTGTGTAAGATGGCAGGTCAAATGGATCTCGATGGTTAGTATAGAAGCAGGATCTTATATCTTTAAAGCGCAACTACTCTTATCTGAACAGTGGAATAACCTAACCATAAAATGTGACCACAATGACACTTCACAGTGAAAAGTCTATACATGAATTAAAGTAAAGTAGTGCTCAGCCCTGTTCACACAGCTATGCTAGTCTCTGAAAGACAGTATTCACTCGGCTCTTGTTAATGAACCAGATTTGGAAACGATGGGATAGCCAGCACATTCCTTCCTGTAGTTCAGATGATGTTGGGTAGAGAGAAGCTAATTGTCCCCTTGTACACAGTTAGTTACCACTCTGCGCTGACTTGTGATCTGTTAGCATAGCACTAACCTGACTGCTATCTGATATCACCTGACAGTCAGCTGTTAGCCTGTGGTGGTGTGTGTTTGGCTGACAGGAAATGTCATGTAGGGTTTTGTTTTGACAATGTGTTGATGAGGTTTTGCAGGTGTTTGATGGCACACAGCTCAGTGATCAAAACGGGAGACAAACACCCAAACATCCCACAGAAAGAGCAGATTTTATTATCCATGCTCTGTAGTCATGTGAAAATTTCAGCAAGAATTCCATGCGTTTTTGAGTCCAATTATGGCTTGACCTCAACATAGCCATTTAACTATACCACCCAAACTATGTGCAACAAGGGGAGTCATATTACTCACGAAACTTTGTTAGATGCAATGATATTGGACTGTGCGAGAACATATTCAAGGTACAAATTCACTGCACAAACATTGCCTTTTGTTTAGATTACTTGCTGATTGTGTCATTTAACTCTGTGGATAGCAAAGTAACAATCTGGAAATGCAATAGCCTACACCACAAGTCGACACAGATTCTAAAAGGGATTTGTCTAGGCTTATTTTATTTTCTCAGGTCTCATTTAGGCTCATCATTAGATATGTTTAAGAATGCAAAAAAACTAAACTTTTTCCTGTTGTCTGCATTCATTTTGTGCATATTTTAGCCAGTTCACAGTGAATTTGTGGATGCACACTTGAACACAGCAAATGAAGCAGTACCGCCAGAAGTCACGGGGGCAGTGTTGCACAGTATAGCTCAGAAAAAGAAAAGCTGGCTTTTTTTAATTTTTTATTTTTGTGGTCTCCTTCACTGCCTCAATGTTGTATTTTGCTATTAAAACTGATGCATATGAGTCATTACATTTAACAGTGTTTGAAATGGATTTACTTATCTGCTTTCGCCGTGGGTAAATGAGCCTTTTGTTTGTTCACTCTGCATGGTACTTACCTGTTATTACCTGCTCACCTTCACACCTCTCTCTTTAATTTGTGGCTAGCCCCTCAGTATTTATGTTCTAGGTTTTGTTTGACTTGGGGCCTATGTGTTTGCTCCATTTTGTTTTTCTTGTTCTTCTACATGGATCATGAAACCTTTGGGCAAATTCCAAGGGCTGGGATTGGGTCATACCAACATTTTCCTCTTTAATGTGATACCATAGATTGATGGTACTTTTTAATATTCATGAAAAAATCTATATTTTTTGTAGCCTGCCTAACGCAACTAAAATTTCGCAAGCTCCATATAGTCTGGCAAAGAGGCCTATTCAACTGATTTCCAAAATCCCAAAAAAGTGGGAGCCGATCAATTTTGAGCTTATCCAAAGAGGCGGGCTCAATGCAGTGACACGACAGGAGGCAACACTGTCAACATTGTTAACATGGAGCAGCAGCAGCATTTGACACAGCGGGAGATTCTGTTTTCAGCACATTAAACGGAAAGTTCTCTGTGAAATGTGAGCAACGAGTAGCCCTGGAGAGATTTATTGGAGGGAAAGACGTTTTCGTTTGTTAGCCCCGCTGGCTACACACAAGTCAGAGAAAAGAGTGCTGTGATGGGTTTAAGCTTTGATTGATTTAAGCTTCGACCAATCACAAACAGTGTACATTTGAAGGAGACGGGTCAATCGTCCCTCCTGAGAAACGGTTTACGTATTAGTCTTGGCCAGACTATTTGCTCGCAGCAATATAGCCGCGATAACCCGGCTATACTTTTTGTCCATTAAGAAATTAAGGCTTTCTGCAATTTTTTCTTTAATTTCTGGCATGTTTTGTCTTAGCAAAGGGGTTTTGCAATATTAATAAAAAATCTTGCATCAGATATTTTGACAGGCAGATATTAAACGAAAAGTTCACAATTTTCTATCAAGGGCCCAAACCAAGCAGCAACCCCCAGCGGAGAAATGTGAAGCCTATGCACAAGTGCTAAAACTTGCAGGTCTGAAAAGGGGAGTCAATCCCCACAGACTCCCATGCTAAAGAGGCCAGCTTCACAGCAGAAATAAACATTTTTACAGGCTGGTACATAAAAACATTTTACCTGTAATAGGTCAAGTTTACCTTAGTGACAACTGTTGGGGGAGTGAATTTCTTTATAACTTTTCTGTTTAGATGTAATTTTCTTCATAATTAGGGGCGTGTTTTTTTTATTATTGATAGGTACCAGATATACAGTAGCCCAAGGGTAGCACAACTACGGTTTCTAGTTGGCTAACAGCAGGCCTTTGCTATATCTTTCCAATGAGCTTCAATTCAGCTATTAAGAAACCTATGGTGAGGGGTCGTTTATTATTATACAGTCATTTCCCCAAACCCATTTGGCACTTTGGGACTTAATGGACTGGCGAACTGTCCAGGGTGTACCCCACCTCTTGTCTGATAATAGCTGGGATAGGCTCCAGCCCACCCAGGAACCTGAATTGGATTAAGAGGTACAGAAAATGGATGGAATCCAAAGATACTGGCTGCTTCTTTAAAAAGAAGAAAAAAGCCCAAATGGACATCCATGAACCTCTTGTTATTGCTACTGTCTGTGATAACATTTGTTGAGGCAACAAATATAATTTATGGAAACAGACCCTGTGCGTTAAATCCCTGCTAAAAGCCCTTTCCCAACTTTTTTGTAATAATGATAATCCTTAAATGTATTAGGAATGCAGTAAAAAGTAACAGAAACAACGTGACAGAGAGTTACACACCTCCAAATCCCCAAATTTTCTTCCAGTGCAAACCTAATATTTCTTAAATAAACCGTTTCCAAACTTTAACCATTTTAATTTGCTGTATAGAATTTGACCAAAACATTGTTGTTTAATGGTCCCAATGAGTAATGGGCTTGTGACGGCATGGTGCAGAGCTCTGAAAGATCTGAATACGGTTTCAGATGGTCCATGTGTTTGTTCTTGTTTTTTTCTGATATGTTGGCCTACGAAAATCTAGCTCCATTTTATGGGGACTCCATGTAAATGTGGATACAAAGTGTTTTTTTTAAGGGTTAATGCCAGATTTTGTTTATGTTTAGGGTTGTCAGTTCTGATGGTTAAAGTCTGAGTTAAGGGCCCTAAAGGTGCATTATGTCAATGGAGAATCCACACAGCTGGTACAAACCAGAAGAGTGTGAGTGAAGTTGTCAAGTACGTTCTAGTTGACTTTGAGGAAGCCGTATTTGCAGCTTGACTTTCTAGGTGGTTCTAAATATATGCAGGCCACATCTGGTGTCCAGCTGTGTGTTCTTTAGAACCAGAGACTTATGGCACAGGCTTTTTGTTTAATTGGGAATGAACAATCCCATTAGCACCCCCATAGATTCTTTTTAAAAACTAAACTCTCATGCATCCATTGTGATGATATAAATTAAATGCAAAGCTTAGAGATAAAGGTATAATACGCCATAAAAATATGCATTATGAAACTGTCCTCACTCTTACAAATCTCTTAAAAACCCTCGCGTCCTTTTCTTCTCCTTTTCTCTGCATCCTCTATTAATCCCTCCCTATTCCATCCTGCTCTTTTTCTCCCTGAATAAGAGCTGCGTTATCCGTCTGAAGCAGAGCCGCTCGGCGCTGGCCAAGCTTTGCCCTGGTGTAAAGTGGAGATGTTAATGTTAATTAAATCATTCATTTGGTTCAGATTAATTAGCGTTGCGCTACTTTTAAGCTGAGCCATAGCTAATCAGATTAGGCCGAGCAGAGGGCCGAGTCAGGCAGATGGATACGAAAGACTCTGGCTTTGAAGTCCGGCTGCCGTCTGCCTGCCAGAGATGTAGGAGGGAGGAGATACCTCAATGTGTAATTTTCCTTTCTTCTGTTTTTCCACTTCACCACCTTTCAAATCTCTTATAACTTGTGTGACAGTAAACAAACCTCCCTGCAGGTGGTGGATATGTGGCCTCGGCTGAGATAATTATGATGCTGATAAACAGATGACAAAACAAATAAGATAAAACCAGAACTTTTACTGGTATTTTTTCTCTCTCTGTTCTGTTTTCTTTCCTTGACCCTTCTTACTCTTCCTGTCTTCTGTTCCGTGTCTTCTGCTCTGTTTTTTTTTGTCTTCTCTCATGTATTCTGGCTCTGTTTTTTTCTCATCCTCACAGGGCCAAATCATCTCCAAATTAATACCAGTCCTTGTTGCTGTTTTGTTAACAAGCACAGCTAAAACTCATCCTCCCCCTTCTCCCCGCTTCTTTTCATCTCCCGCTTCTTCAGCCTCTCAGGTGTTTGAGCTTTCATTTATTTAATTATCTTTTTATTTTATTTAATTTTTTTTACTTTTAATGACTTTTTCCACTCTGCAGAGTTGTGGGAATGGTTTTACACAACAAATTTTAGCTTCCCTTTTGGGGCTTGAAGACATTACCTGTTGAATTAATTTTTCTGATATCCCTCCAGGTGACTTTTTCTCCTTTTTTTCTTTCTGTCTATCAGTGGAAACAGACTTTTCTTCTCATCAGAACCTGGAGGTGGTAATAATCACTTACTGAAGGTTTTAGGTGTTACGTGGATGATTAAGTTGTGCTGCTCTGCTTTTTTTAGGCTGTCAGACATATTCAATCCCAATTACTTTATTTTCTTTAACAGTTTAACTTTCATTCAAATTAATAAGTTTGAAATAAATAAACACAAGTTTCTCAAATTTATGCCTACACTCTACTTCGAAGTCGAATACATTTGTGTATTTTTTAAATTTCTTTCATTACTGAGACAACAAGAAATGACATTTTCGCATTCCTGCAGTGTTGAGTGTCCTACTATGAATAAATTCCATTATAACTTGTTTTGAAAAGATTTTCTATTAAATCTCAAAATAAAATAAATGAAACAGAAGTGTTCATTTTCTGTTGTATAACTTAATCTTGTAGCTGATAACTGAAAAATGCAAAGTTAATATATACGGCAAGTTAGCTAACATGTATACAGTCTTATTTCACAGCAGCCATTTTGTCATTATATGTGTGGCCACGGACTCCTCACAGACCTTAGTTGCAGCTACTGTGTATCTCCTTGGCGAAAAAGTCCAAGTGTCCGTCAATTGCCCAGTAGAGGGCAAGTTTGGATGTAAACCAGTTCTTTGAGAAAGTAAGAGCATGTAAGCTGGTGCGTGTGTTATTGTGTTGATTCCAAAAACCATTAAATAGCCACACTGGTTCCACATGTATATTGAATATGACTCCTAATTTATGACCTGTATGCCTATTTTGAAATTTTTTGTTAAGCATGGAGTTTAAGACTAAATATCCAACACAGTTATATCTGAATTATTTGATGCTTCTCATGCATTCAATTTTAATTACAGTCAAGTGGGTCGCATATGGTATGAACAACTCTTGTTGACTGTCAAACGCAGCAAAAGCTTTTCTAAAGGAACTCCAATTTGTCTCCCCTTTGTGTCTATCAGCCCACCTGTACAAGTGCAGGGCGTTACGGGACAGCTGCGGGATGTGCCTGAAAGCTGACCCCAGGTTTGAATGTGGTTGGTGCGTCCAAGAAAAGAAATGCTCCCTGAGGCAAGAGTGTACTGGAGGAGGAAATTCCCACCTGCCACTGCAGCTGGCTGAAGGTGGAGGGTGGATGCATGCCACATCTGGAAACAGCCGTTGCACCCACCCTAAGATCACCAAGGTAAGTGAGTGTGGGTGTTTGCATATGTTTCTTGTGGCTGCTTACACAGAAAGATGAAACCAACCTCTGTGACTTGACAAGATGTACTGATAGCTGTCTGTGAGCGAGCACCTTTGAGCATGAAGATATATTTTGGGGGATTTTCATATATTTTCTTTCCCTGTGAAGAAACTGGTTGATACTTTTTACATTTTACTGAAAACTATGATTATGTTATATCTTCTTTTAGGAATTTGTAGTTTGTTTAGAAGTGTGTGCAGTTTGAGACACTTTTGATGTTCTGTTCAGTTCTTTCAATCCCAAACCCAGTGCCATTTTGTTTGGCAGGAATGTTTCTGAAACTCAGTCATCATCTTTTAAAGCACCAGTGTTAATGTGAAACATTGTGCAGTTAGATGCACAGGTGGCTTTGTTTCGTTTCACATGTACAGCCTCACATCGGGAAACTGTGAAAATGTAAATAACAGGAGAATTTAAAGGTTTTTCTTATCTCATCAACAAATACTTATAAAAATACAAAACTTAAAAATACACCAACTGTCAAAACCGAGAGATTTGACACTATAATAATAATAATAATAATAATAATAATAATAATAATAATAAAAAAGTCTTGTCTTGTATTTGCTGGAAGAAACATGTCTCATAAAAGTTTGCACATGGCTGTGTTTTCTGTTATGTCATTGTCTTTCTGGGAAGTGATACGTCAGGAGAGGAGCACTGTCCTGCTTGTGTCTCATATTGTGTCTCATATTGTCTTTAACACTACAACCGCCAAGGTGGTAAAAGTTACCACTTTGCTTTTTCAAATACATGTATCTCTGTTAAAATAAAACCTCTATGGCTCTCATTGCATGACCTTTCCTAAAATGATTCCAGGAGCCATGAGTTGAATTTTGGTGAGTGTGTGAAAAGAAGAAGAAGAGATATGATCATTTATACCTAGAACCGCCGGGATGGCAACGTTTAACACCCCAATTTCAAGCGCTACACTCTCAGTTGCTTGTGAGTTTGACAGCAGTCTTGGAGTCCCTCAGATGTTTTTACGACCATATAGCCTAATCTTGTGCTCAACATTAAAAAATGAAAAAATACAAAAGATGGATAACTCTAGATGTTACTCGACAAAATAAATGAAAATGAAATGTTACACTGCATATTTGCATCATTGAAGCTACTGCAGCAAGGGGGGTGGTAAAAGTTACCACCTTGGCGGCTCTAGGAGTGTTGGAATCCTGGCGGTTCTAGTGTTTAGGTGTGTGTCATACTTGGAGTTTCATGATGTGCCAAATGTTTTTAGAGGGTAAAAGTTCTTCAAAAGTGCCTGAACTGTTCTTTTAAAAACTTGTCCTGTTGTGATGGAAGCAATGAGGACTCCTGCATTGTCTTGATGAATAATACAAGCCTTCTTCCGTTTTTAGCAGTGCATCTTTTTCAATGTGCAGATTTTCACTTCCATGAGCACTAATGCATATAGTATTATGCCTATGCATCTAGAATTCTTGTGAAACTCCATAAGAAAACAATACAGTCTTCAAGGTATTTTATGCGTAGTTTAGTTTAGTAGTACTTGGTATCTGCAGAAACTTCTGGCAGTAAAGTTTTAACAGGCTATAATAAGCTGTACTTTGGTTAATATTGAAATGACAAATTCTGCCTTTTCAGTTTGCGTTAATTAAATTAATTTTACTTATCCATTGCAGTTTCTTTGCAGAATTATTTCTAGGCACTTTTGAAAAGAAAGTAGACAAGCTCAAACACAATCCAGTTAGATAAAGTCCAATTTAATCAAGCTAGCTGTAACCCACTTATTTCTAACTCCTTATCAACCCATTTCATAAAATAGTTGCTTAGCTAAGGAACCCAACAGATCATATTATATGTTCACTTGTATTGATTTCTCCTACTTCAAAGCTTTTGTTTCATTGGTTCAGTTTTAAGAGTAACAAGCTTGACACTTTAAATCCGGTCTGAATTTGCCTTGTAGAAATTAAATGTAAACAGTAATCAAAGGTTGTATTATGTAAAATGGAGCTTAAGTCTAGATATCTCCTGCAAGGTTGTTTCTCTTCACTTTTCATTAATCAAATTTAAAGCTAAAATATCCAATCTAATCTTTCCACTTGATGTAAATGGATGTATTTAGCATGCTGCAATATAAAGGAAGATTAGATCCCCAGTTTTGCTCATCCTGTAATCAAGAAAAGCAGAGTAGAAATTCCAACATCCACAGTCGACATCAGCTAAAAGAAATTCCTCTGTTCAAAACGGTCTCCTGTCACACTGTTGTAAAATCACCTGCAAAGAGAAGCAGCCCGCTTTCTTTGAGCATCACATCATAGACACGTCAACCAGTGAAGACTGTAACGTCACCTGTGAAGATCCAAGGCTTGTAAATCTCCATAGGCCGTTGCATCAGCTCTCTTTGTTGAAGTTCCCGTGGTCACAAAGGCCCTACGTGCCCTGAACCGAGAATGAAAGCTGCTCTATTTTAATGTGCTGCTATTAAAACACTCACATGTTGGGACCTTGTGCCTGCCCTTGGCACAGATTACACACAGTTACATCAAACTCTTACTCCAGAAAGAGCAGCATCAAAAAGTTTTTTTTTTTTCTTTTTAGCTGTCTTTCAGGTATTTTTGTTTAAATGCTGCTTGTTGATTTGATTGTGTTTATTCTCAATTCTTTCTTTATTTATTTATTTTCGGTGGGATGTGGCCCCCCCACCCCCTTTGCCTTACTCCCTGTTATGACTATCACTATGAATTTATAAAAGATAAGGATCAGAAAACTAAACTGCCCATCAACAGATATGAACATATTTCATTAATCAAACATGCAGTCCATCAACGCATTTAGTTCTTATTTATGTGGACATTCACAAAAGAATTAATATGATCGACTTCAACTTCACTTCCACAGATATGACTGTTTAACTGTTTTAAAGACCTTTTGAGACCTTTTTTTTATCAGTTATTAAAACGTAATGTTATGCATATAACTACTGTTCCCTGAAGGAGAGGAACGAGGTACAACACATGAAGTATGGGATGTCACGCCCTCGCATGTCCTGGCTGAAGACACCTCTAATCACGCCTTTAGGCGAATGACGTGTGATGATGTGGGAGGGGCCTCACCCTCTTATATATACCACCATCATCACCGTCGTTTCTCAGTTCGATAGCCGCTCTTCACCAAGCACCACTGGGAGGCGGGGCAAAACTCTGTTGTACCTCATTCCTCTCCCTCAGGGAACAGTAGTTATATGCATAACATTACGTTCCCTTTCAGTCGATTCACTCGGTACAACACATATACACGCCCCGCATGGCAGCTAGGAACCTGGGTCAAAAACTGTGCCTTAGTGCAACGTGGACCCAGCAGAAAGAACAGAGTGAGCCACTGAAGAGGCTGTCGCATCCAAGCGCTAGAATCTAACAAATGTGTGTGGTGATGTCCAGCTGGCTGCAGCACACACATCTCTTACAGGAACTCCCCCGAACAGGGCCCATGATGTAGCCATGCCCCTAGTTGAGTGAGCCCTAACACCATGTGGCAAAGGTAAATTTCTGCTGCTGTAAGCTAAGGAAATACCCTCCACAATCCAGCGGGACCACCTCTGTCTTGACAGAGCTCGTCCCTTGGACTGTCCAGCAAAACAGATAAACAGCTGGTCACATAACCGCATACGCTGAGTGCGGTGAATATAAACACCCAATGAGCGCACTGGGCAAAAGGAGTGCAACCTTCTCTGCTCCTCCGACTCAAAAGGTGGGGGACAGAAACTCAAGAGCTCAATTACCATGGAGCTGTAGTCAGATGGAATAATCTTAGGTAAGTATGCAGCGTTTGGGCGTAATTTCACCTTAGAGCCATCTGATGTAAACTGAGTGCAGGAAGGATGCACAGACAGGGCATGAAGATCCCCCACTCATTTAGCCGACGTCAGAGCAAGAAGCACGGCAGTCTTATATTAGAGAAATTTCATTTCAACAGACTCCACCGGTTCGAATGGAGGAACACAAAGAGCCTCAAGCATAAAAGTCAAATCCCATGAAGGGATGGTTGACTTAATTGTAGGTCTCAACCTGCGGACCCCTTTTAAAAAGCGAACAGCTAGGGGGTGAGTGCCTGGTGTTACTCCATCAAAACCAACATGACAGGCAGAAATAATAGCTAAATAGACCTTGATGGTGGAGAAAGATAAACCTTTGTCCAGGAGTTCCTGAATGAAAACCAGAACATCCACAATAGAGCACTGAAAAGGAATAACATTCCTGTGCTGGCACCACTGCTCAAAAGCTCTCCATTTATAAGCATATAAGCCTGTAGTGGAAGATGCTCTGGCACTTTAAATTGTTGCCACCACTGCACTGGGCAGGCCTTTAGCAATTAAGTTGGACCTCTCAACAGGTAAGCATGCAGCTGCCACAGATGTGGGCGAGGGGGAAGTATCTCGCCCTCTGCCTGAGACAGGAGATCCCAGCGAACAGGGAGCTGCCATGGCCTTGCTGCCAGTAGACTGATTATCTCTGCATACCATGCCTTTGCTGGCCACCGTGGGGCTATCAGAATCAGGGAGAGACCCTGTCTGCGTACCCTCTCTAAAACTGGTGGTATCATCTCCACGGGTGGAAATGCGTACAGCAGGACTCTCGGCCATGGATGTGCAAGAGGATCTATTCCCAGAGGCGCCCTCTGATCTGTTATGGAGAAGAACAGCTGACATTGCGTGTTGGACACGGTGGCAAAGAGATCCACTGCAGCTCTGCCAAATCTTTTCCATATCTCGGCTACTACCGATGGGTGAAGCCTCCACTCCCTGATGAGAGGGCCTCCCCTGGACAGCATGTCCGCCCCCAGGTTGAGACGGCCCGGGACATGAGTAGCTCTGACTGATAGAAAATGAATACTGCACCATTCCAACAGAGAACGCGTGAGATTTAACAGGGGAGGTGACCGTGTCCCCCCCTGCCTGTTTATATAGGACACCACGGTTGTGTTGTCTGTCCTGACCAGTACATGATGACCTGCCAGAGTCTGAACGAAATGTCTCAGAGTGAGGAATGCTGCTAGCAGCTACAAGTAGTTGATGTGAGATTTCGCCTGTGCTACGGTCCAGACTCCTCTGACCGCCCTGCCGTCGCACAGACCCCCCCACCCCCCGAGGGAGGCATCTGTGGACACCATCTTGCGAAAAGACCCTCTCCCTATCGGGGAACCCCGGTTCAGCAGAGCCGGTTCCCTCCAAGGCCGGAGAGCTAACATGCAGGATGCAGTTATCATCAGTTTCCTGTGAAGGTGACGTGACGTGCACAGCCGGTGAGAGCGTATCCAACGCTGGAATGCGCGTATCTTTAATAAACCGAGTGGTACCACGGTTATTATGGACGCCATCATTCCCATGAGCTGTAAACATGTACGGAAACGCAGTTTGCGTCCCAACTGAAACTGAGTGAGACAGCGGTAAAATGTGGTCACACGGTGCTCTGACAGGCGGTTTGGCTCGACACGGAGCAAATCTCTAGCCTGAGAAAGGAAATCTGATGACTTGGGGTCAGTGAGCTTTTCTGCATGTTGATAGAAAAACCCGGCGCCTGTATGTGAGACAGAACTAGCGACAGGTGTACTGTGGTCTGTTCTTTGGAATCCGCTATCAGGGCCCAGTCGTCCAGATAAGCTAAGATGCGGACACCCTTCTCTCTTAAGGGAGCTAAGACTGCCTCAACACACTGTAAAGGTGCGGGGAGCGAGTGACAGACCGAATGGCAGTACCTGGTACTCGTAGGCTACGCCCTCGAACGCAAACCTCAGGAACTGTCTGTGGTCTGGGTGTACAGCCACATGAAAGTAAGCGTCCGTGAGATCGATTATTGCAAACCAATCTCCGGGTCCTATTGCATTCAGCAGCTGTCTGAGTGTCAGCATTTTGAACCTGTACATCCTTAAATGTTTGTTTAATACTCTTAGGTCCAGAATACGGTGGAGTCCCCCTCCTTTCTTCGGGATAACGAAGTACCAGCTGTACCAACCTTTGTTCGCCTCCGAAGCGGGGACAACGCGTATTGCTCCTTTTTCCAACAGCGTGTTTATTTCCTCTCTGAGAACTCGCGCTGCCTCGATTCCCACAGTTGTGTTTATAACTGACGTGAACCGGGGTGGTCTTATCCGGAACTGTAGTCGGTAACCCATAGCAACGGTCTGCTCTACCCACGGAGAGGGTGCGCATGCGCGCCACACTGAGAGGTGGGTTGCTAAGCGACTGACATGCAGCGCCGTCGGGGGGGAGCTCGACTTCGCCCTCTTGTGGATCGGAGTGGGACAACCTGAAATGGCTGCCTTCCTTTTCCAGATCGTTCTTTTGATGTTGAACACAAAATTGAAACGTTTGGCACGATACACAAACATTTGCCAACATAAGTGCACTTGTCTGCGGGGGGAAGATGTGCTTGGGAGACTGTGACAGGGGAACATGACGTCCTTGTAGACCATGTGCATGAACAAGATGGCGCCTCTCGGGCGGTAATACCCGCAGCGCAGCTACGTCTCCCTGTAGCTGAAGCGCTTGTCCACACCTCACTGCTGTTAGGAAGGATGGGTCTTCTTCCTCCGAGGTGCCGAGTTCGCCCGGAGCCCTGGGGGAGGGCACTTGCTCCAGCCAGACTGCCGGGTAGCCTGACCAGGGTCCTGCGGCTGCCTCACCGGCCTGGTAAGTCTGGAACATTGTGACCGAACTGAGCGCGCGTGCAGTGGCCGCTTGCGCCCGATAAATCTTCTCCAGCTGGGCAGCTGAGAAGCGGCACTGTTTGGAAGGAAGGGCCGTGGGGCTGCTCACACCGTGATTGTGGGATGGGGCCAAATAAGCCGCCAAGGAGGGCTCCATCGGTGGAGGGTTAACCAACCCAGCCTTATCGGCTCCTTTCAGGTTCAAATATTGACCGTAGCCGGGTACCGTTACGCGGTTGGACAATGGCTTAGTCCACGGGGATGACAGTTCCGCGACGAAGTCAGGGTACATCGGCAGAAGGTTTTTCACAGTCGTCGGTCGGTCGGGAGAAAAAACCCGGCGAAACTCCTCCCGCACGTTTTCTGTGCAGGAGGAGGAGACGACCAGTCCACGTCCAGTTTCTCCACTGCACGAAGGAACAAAGAGAGGAATGACAAGTCCTGGCTAGCCGGCGCAGCAGCGGCAGCTGTACTCAGACCTGAAGATTCGTCATGGTCGTCGTCCGACAAACCCTGAACTTCAAGGCCTAAGTCCAGGCCTTCAGGCCTTCAGTCTCAGCTAACCCACTCGTGAATTCCATGTGGTCTGCCCAGTTATCCACGGGGACTTGGACCAACAAGTCTTCGTCTTCGTCTTCGGACTCGGACGAAACCGGGTCCCTCGACTCGGACAGTAACGGGTCAGCAGCCGCAGCAGCGCTCTTTCTCAGCACTCTTTCCAGAAATCTGACCCGTCTTTCCAGGGTTGAGCGCGGAAGCGAGCGACAGTACTCGCAAGCTTCCAGCTCTGCCAACGCCCTGTGGGCGTGGACGATCCCCAGGCAGACGGGGCGGGCTCCATGCTGGTCTTTGTCATGAAGCGAGAAGCCGCACCCCTGGGGACAGGGGCGAACAGAAGACTTCTGCTTCGACTTTTTGGGTTGAGTGCTCATGGCGAGATACTCAGCTAGATACCTGGATGACTCTCGAAATCAGCGTTCCGTGGGCAGCACGCTTACCGGTAGGCAGCCGTGACCAACACCAACAGAGAACAGTTAAGCTAACCGCGAGTGGTCTTCCTATGTTATCTAGCAGTAGCTAAGGAACTAGCAGCAGCTAGTTGGGAGGTGTTCTTAGCGAGGTGAAGATCGTAAGAACTGAGGAACGACGGTGATGATGGTGGTATATATAAGAGGGTGAGGCCCCTCCCACATCATCACACGTCATTCGCCTAAAGGCGTGATTAGAGGTGTCTTCAGCCAGGACACGCGAGGGCGGGACATCCCATACTTTATGTGTTGTACCGAGTGAATCGACTGAAAGGGAACCTTAATTCTAGAAATGAAAATGATAGATCGGGGAAATAGTAAAGCAATTCTTATCATTTCTCCACACTGTCCATCCTGAAACTGAGCATCTTTTTAAATACTTGAACACCGCCTTAATTACAGATATTTGATGAATTAAAGGACAAACATAAATTGCTCAGCCAGACAGTGCGGAGGTCAGGTGTCTCAGTAATGCTGTTCCGGGCATCATTTGGGTCCACTTACCAAAGAAATACATTTACCTACAATTAGTCTGTCTGTATATCCCGCATCTGTTGGTCTGTTTGTGCATGTACCCAGAATAAAAGCTATGCATTTACAAGCTGCAATTTGCAAATGACTATTTGGGGCAAATGCAACCAGATGTTAGATATCCTTAAATCAGGGTTTGCACAGTGCTGCTGCTTTTTCTAATGTTTACATACAGTCACATCATTCCTTTTGTGGTCTGAGTTTTCTAGCTTTCCCCTCAACTTAAATCCTTAGCTAACGTGTTCTATGGAGATGAATGTTTAAACAGTTCAACCTGCGACAGATTTAGTAGGCTTCGTGATTGCTTGGGGATACGGAAAAAGACCATGATGTTTACCCTCTAAGCACCAAAGTCGCAAAATTGTATCAAGCACAAGACTATATCTCCAGGAAGAGATCTTAAACCTGTTTCTGCTTTCCACTGCTAGATGGCGGACATGTGATGCTTCAGTGTAGCACAGTTGGTCGGCGTGGTGTTGGTGGGTGGGTCTGGGTGTATTAAAAGTTTATGAGGAAACTGCATTTGAAAGACACCATATGTAAAACCTGGTTACAGCAGCCTGAGTGAAGACTGAAAATTACATCAGGGCAGATTGCTCAAATACTGTAGATCAATTACAGTTGTAGTTTTGAGTGTAGGTTTTTCAGATTTTAAGGCATCTAACTGCCTTACTTGCCTTTCCTACTTCAGACATCTGTACCTGACACAGCCATGGTGGCCCTGGTTGTTGCAGTTCTGTACAAAATCACATCAACATGACTCTAAAGCTGCTTGAGCTCCCATTTCCACACTAGCATCTCTGCATCCCCACAGACCCAGTGAGCATTAGTTATCATGTTACGTGGTGCCATACTTTTATATTTCAAGACTTTTTGAGGTTCCAATGGAATTTCAGATGTCAAAAGAAAATTATAGCATCACATTATGGTCTATTAGTCATAGTAGTTGAAAGGTGCAGCGGTCTGGCTTTATATTCAGGACCTCAAAGTGTCTCAAATAAAGAGAGTAAGTATTAAGGTGGGATATCAGAGGTGCTATTTTATTATATCAGTGTCTTTTTTCCATGTAGTTTGCAATAATACTTTGTGGTACAATGGAGTCTGCTGCTCTGCTTACAAATTGTTAGATTCGGCAGGGTTTCGAGGGATGATGAGGTTTCTTGTCATCTGGAACTCATGATGTGGCGGCACACAGAAAATGCACCAACCATAAACTCGGTGTTGGGGCTCCTCGTGATTTTGACAAATGATCATAGGAACATCACAAGAACTCAAACCACTTGGGTTGCAGTTTCAGTGAACATGGTATCAAAGTGTGTGCACTTTTTAGTTCTGCTCAGTTAAATATGGTATTCTTTGGTTTGCAAAACCCAAATTTGATGCCTTAATCATGAAACCACACATGAAAGTAGAGGACCACATTTATGTATGTATCTTTCCTCTATAAACCACAGCTGTACTGTAAAGTGGTGGAATTATAAACATGGCAGTGTTTGATTTCTCCTTCTTGCTTTAGCCCGATCTGTTTCTTTTACTCCTTGGCTAAGAAATGTCTACATTTATCTTTAACTCATCAGTCAATCAATCACGTTTTAATTAGGGGTGGGCATAGAATAATTTCTTTAATCTAGATTAATCTCGCAGCAATCTTGGAGTTAATCTAGATTAATCTAGATTAAAATGGCTCATTTTAAGCAACAGCCATGTCAACGGACACGCCAGTTCCAAAGCGTGAATTGTGCCAGGTATTCATATTCAATATTTAAAATTAAATGCACTATTTTTAAACTTTAAATATATTTGTTTATTGAAACTCAGTTATAAAGAATGAATGCAATAAAATGACAAATTAAATGAGTGAATGGATGAAAAATATGTATATGATACATAGAAAATGTCTAGTTTAAAAAATCCCAATAAGTACCTGGAAACATTTATCTCTCTAGTAACCAATGAAAACATACTTGAACCAAAGTGATTTTTTCTAGGTTCTGATACCAATTCTGATAGTGGTAATCATGCAGGCTGAAAATTGATATTTAGAACCAATATTCATTTGAAGTAAAAATTTTACTCTTGACTTGAATTTTTGATTAATTATAAAAAACCCTACTACATTTAATTTAGTTTGAATGCTTAATTTCTACTTGTCATTCAACAATTGCCGCATCATAAGTTAACTAAACATTTAAATTAATAAGTAGCCTCGTACACTTTTATCAAGAAAATATTCAGATAACATAAAGCCACCTTCATTGGCATATTAATATCAATAATACACAATATAAATTAAAAAACTGTCCTGCAAAACAGGTAAATAAATTCAGTCTAGTCTGCTGAATGATGTTGGTTCTCTAGCAGCTCTGGAGCTTCCCACCTTCCAGCCGATGTAAACATCCAACCTGCTGATCCAACATGATGCTCCCGGAGCACGCATCACCACACACGCAGGAACGTTTAAAGACAGCACACTCCGATACAGAAGGCTAAGCTAACCAGCCCTACCGTGCATTAGAAGTGGCCTGACACTGTTAGCTTTGGTTGGAAACGACACTGAAACACACAAACACACTCACCTCCTATTACAACAGTCTCTTGGTTTTGTAGAATCGGTCTGTAGCGATGCAGCCGGAGGACCTGAAGAAGCTAACGCTTACTGCTAAGCGCTCCGTCACGGAGCTTCTGCTACGTTCATATTTCGGGTCCTTCACTAACATTATTGGTCATGGGTTGTAGAGGATTGTGATATTCATTTAAACACCAGCTGATTCTGCAGCAGACAGAGCTGTCAGAACTTAACACTGCGTTAGCCTGCTTGCAGCTTTCATCACACAGCTATCCTCAGATGCATCTGAGCTTCTGGGTCTGGTTTGCCCACATCACTGTCTGCTAGGCTATAGATATACATCCCAAA
>JAVQJG010091040.1:0-17646 GCA_036024015.1 Craterocephalus amniculus | reverse complement strand
ATTTCAGTTGATTTGTAATGAATACACAATGTATGACATTTCATGTTTTTTAATTGCATTACAGGAAATAAAGAACTTTATCACAATATTCTAATTTTCTGAGACAGACCTGTAGATGAAGACACCGATTCCAACAAAGCTGTGACGTATTAGTGCAGCAATCATCACTCAACTCAGCTGCTCATCACACAAATGCATTTTCCTTACAAATTCCTTACAAAAGAAACAGGTTTCCAAAAGGTCTAAAATTTATTGTCAAGAAATATACATACAGCAAGAAACAATCTACCAAACAAGTCCTATTTTTTTTATTTTTACAAATGTATATATTTTTCATAAGTCCAAACAATTTTTTCCTGAAAATATATGCTTTAAATGAAACAAGCTGTATCTACTGTAAATAGTCCTCTTAATTACTTTTCACATTTTGACATAACAAGACACCAAAAAAATGTCTTATATTGCCACTTGCCACCAGCTTTTCTTTCAAATGCATATCTGGAGAAATTACCATTTCATGATTCTACTTAAACACCCTACATTTATGATATATCAATGTAAGGAGGCTATATGTATTTTGTTGGACAAGTATCACATTAAGATAAGTTCACTAAAACTCAATATTTATACACTTGGGAGTCCTCATGCAAGCATCACAGGACTAAGCTCATTATTGAGTTGTAGTCAAATAAGAACTTATATTAGGTAGTCTTTACTTTCTACCATTACCAATGCAGTTAAACAAGCTTCCTAAAAGTTTAGCTAATAGGTTTTCCCTGGGAATCTCCTGCTTGTGTCGAGTGGGAGGTGTTGCTGTCTGCCTGCCTGGCAGATGCTGGAGCCCCAACGTTACTTCCTGCGGCTCTGTGTGAGTTTGTGTGTATTTGTGTTGGCAGAGGTGAGCTGCTGCTGCTGTTGCGGTGCACTCGGTTCCCTGCTCTGGGAAGAAGCGGCCGACGGATAATCCTGTTCGGCAACGTTAGCTCGTCGGCTAACTGTCAAGACAACAACCGAGGAGAGCCATGAAAAGCCGCCGGAGCCAGTGAAAGTTAGTCACGGCGTACCTCGGGGACTTAAATGTACGTAAAGCTCCCCAAAAGGGCGTTCGCTTATCATGCCGTCGCCCCAAGTGGAAACTTTTTGGTAGAATTTCTACTTAGAGAAAGGCTAGCGCAGGAGCTAGCAAAGGCTAGAAACTATTTTTAATTGGCTTTCGGCTCAATGGCTCTCGCTTGTTTTCCCCTGTCATAGCGACGGCTTTCGGAAATTGGGAGAGGCCCTGTGAACTTCATGACAACCCAAAGCCTGGTGTTGAAGCGTTACTTCAGAAGACTTGACTGGCTAAGGAGCGAAAATGAAGAAGCAGTTCAATCGGATGAAGCAACTCGCCAATCAAACAGTTGGCAGGCAAGTACTGAAAACTGACTAGTCGGGAGCTTCTAATTGTACCAAACGCGCTTTATTTTGCTTATTTCTAGCGGAGATTATGCATATTTTCATACATTACACTGAAATTAAATTAATTTGCAATAGATATGAGAGAAATGAGTGGAAAGGAAGTCACATGAGTTAAAAAATGTAATCAGTGTTGGCTGGGTTGACCAGTGGGACAGTGTTCCCTTTTCTTTTAATAGTTTAAGGGTTTAAGGCATTTAAAAAATTTTAATCCAGGGAGCTCAGATGTGAACCTCATAGCCTCCATACATCGTTTAAAATATGCTAACTTGCCATTGAGATCTGACACATAATGAGGTGTGTATCTGGGTTTACTTGCTGCGTTCAGATAGAGCCATATCTACTGTGCTAAGACAACAAGATTCTGTCTATATGCATTAGCAGATCATTTTTAAAGCTCAAGACACTGCTTCAGAGAGATTTCCACTGCTTCAGGGAGATTTCCAACATTAATGAGCTTATTGATCTGCTGTTTTCAAGTGTTGTCCTTCTCTAATATATAATATGAAGCTTGCTTTAATGTGCAACCTACAGTGAAAGTGTCCCAGTGCTCCAGTGATACCTTAACTTTTCTTAATGTAACACTGTCAGCTTGTGTCGTTGGGATGTCATACGATGACACTGCACTCTTCTGTAATTGTATATCTAAGTAATGACTTCAGCCTGGTATTGTGAGAACATCGGGAAAGGGACACGTCATCTTTTTTATCATCATGTGTGGAACCTTGACTGTAGATTTTATGGTTGTACAAAAGGAAGACGCCAATAGTGTTTACACTTGCAAACAGACATTTGGTGTGCTTAGCACTGTCAGAAGTAGTTAACATGGGATTAATTTTTTTCAATTGAGTGATCATTTGAGTAGTTTTTAAATAACTCAACAACTAGTTTAGCTGTTCTGTATAAAAAATATCAGAAGCATGTGTATAAAGCATTTCCATAGTTGAACATTAGAAATGGTCCCTCTTTAAAATATTCTTCAGCCATAGTGGAACACAGGTGGGGAGAAGGATTTTCGTACACTCTCTTGTCCATCATAAAAAATTAGTACAATATCCTGAACTGATGTTGATGGTGGAATGGTGCATGGACCAAACAAGAGCTTAAAATTGTCAGTGTTTCTGCATTACTGACACAGGAATTTGACTTTATTAAGGTACACTAAGGATGGGCATTATTAATCAATGCTCCATTAATCAATCGTTAAGATTTAAATCAATTACATTATCTTTTAATCAATTAATTGAATGCATTTTCAGACTGGTGCTGAAGTTGTATGAATCCCATTTTAACTGCCACAAGAGTCATTCATCTTGCAGTGAATATCTAAATAAGGAAACACACCAAGTTTTTTCTACTTTCACTTCATTTAAATATTGGCCATAAATACTGAATTTTAGTATAGAAATATTAATGATTAATCAATAATTGATTGTTAATTTTCCTGATAATCGATTAAGACAATTAAATCAAATGCCCATCACTAAGGCAGTTTTACATCCTTTTTTTGACACAGTTTCCCTTGGTCTTAATGAACTGTCTGACAAACGCATTATTTAAAATATCTCAGTGATAGAAGTACAAGAGTGCTCTTTCAATCCTCTCTTTACAGCTCTTTTTCATAGCAGACTCCATCTCTCCCTTCTATAGATGTCGCCCTGTTTGATATCTCTCCTACAGCATTGCGCTGGCATTAAACATACATTTTAAGAGGGGAGGTCTGAAAGCATGCACTAGCACACAGTGCAATCTGAGCTCTCACTACCACACCAAACTGCTTTCCTCACTTGCCTCATCTGAAGTTTGATCACAGGCATAAAACATAAGAGAGTACAGGTAAGCATTGTGTGCTAACCTCTTATGTGAACAAGGTAACTGCTGAAGAGACTTTGTTATTAGTAAAACCACAGTTCCAAATTCCCACATCTGAGGGGAAGTGAATGCAGCAAGATAAAAGGTTGTGAGAAGAGATAAAGATGGAGAGGCTGCATAATTTGTCTCAGGGCTGGGTCATGGATGCAGAAGTATCTTACAAATCTGAATAGCTCTCCAAATTACATGTTTCAGATGTAGTCGGTTCCAAGTGAATTTGTGTGAAATAATTTAGTATCATTAGTTGTGTTTGTGTGAAATAATTTAGTTATTTAGTTGTTATGTTGGCCACGTTACAGATTAAATGTTAAACTGATGAATCATTCAGCAATTCACACTTAAGCAGAAACAGCAGGGACAGCTGCTATTTAGCTAACAGAAGAAGCAGTATGTGCTACTAATCATAGTAATTGTCACGTTTCCTATCCATCCAGAGTTAATCTGGTGATATAAGTATACTTCTATCAGCAAGGTCTACAGAAACAATCTGCACCAGAAATGGTGCTATTGCCAAACTAAAGACCATAGGAAGCAGGACAGATGGAATACTCATAGTTTCCTCATTGCACCATACCACACCAGCAGTAAATTAGAACTTGAGAGAGTAATACAGAAAACAGACATGTGCATGCAGTAGTTACTTGCTCTCTCTTTTTTTCTTATTATACATAAGTGGGGTTAAGGTCTCATGCTCATTTGAATGAGTGGCCTGTTAGTGGTTGTAGAGAGCGGTATGCAAACAACCATACCCTGCTTTGTCCATAAAGTTCATAGTTGCTTGTGTATCAGTGTCGTTTCGGAGCGCCAAAGGCCGTCCGCGCTGCCCCCTGGGTTCCTGTGATTGTGCAAAGGCAGAACACTGTGTCCAGCAAGAAGCGGCTCGGAGGAAATCTCTCCGTCTTCTACAAACAGGAAGCTGCCTCCCAGAGAAATGCTTTCTAGAGAACAGGAGAGAGGGAGAGCTGGGAAAAGATTTGGTTTAGAGGAAGAATGAAATTGAGGACCATGTGATTCATGCCAGGGAACATGGTGAGGGTTTTTTATCTCTTTGCGAAAAGCTACTGCAGTTTGTTATCTTTGAGCTCTGCGATTTATCTTTGTTTGTGGCAGGTTAACATCGTCAGATAGTAATACCTTTACAATGGTTATATAGGCTGTAACTACCATCTGCAAAAAATTAATCACCTGCAACTGTCAGGAAATCATCCAAGATAAGTTTATAATACAGTAGCTCAGGCATGGATAAGATTATTGGCTCATGTTAACTCTATTAATCACAGGTTTTTTCACGCCCCCACCCCATTCACTGGTAAAAAGTCTCTGGCATTGCACGCTAGTATATAATCGTTTTTGATGCCACTCTATTACAGACTGAAGTGTTATGCAATTTCATGACAATCCATTGTATTTAAAAGTGCTTGTCAGGTTTGAGAGGGTCTGAAGCTGAAAATATCCTTTCCCCAAAGGGATCAACAAAATGTCTTTTATTGAAATGCCACGATCAGGTGACACAGGACGTTCACACTTGGCCAGTGCTGAGAAAACAATGAGGTGCGTCTTATGATTGAATACCAGCTTTACTCCCAATTAAGGTTGGGCGATATAAACACATTTTCTTATCTCGATAATTTTTTCCTTAATCACGATATATACGATATACATCTCGATATAAATGTTTTTGGTCAAGTAAAGAAATAGACTATTCCAATTTACGGTCTATAGTGCTGATATAAACTATATTCGCTTATTCTATATGTTGCGTGACAAAGTCTTAATATATCTGAAAATCTCTATATAATCCCTTTTGTGATTCACAAGGATAGAAAATAGAAGTTCCATCACAGGATGGCGATCCTTGAATTATGATAATTACCCATCTGACTTACAGGAAATCACTCACTGTTGGGTAGCTGGACTTATCTGACATTGTTTAGTTGGCTTATCAGATGGGGAACAGTTCTTGGGAACATAGATCTCTCTCTTTATAGCTCTTGATTGGACAAAACAGGCATCTTCACTATTTACTCATGTTCTTTGGGGAAACAATTTTAAGAATGATCAAGTCATTTCCCATAGTTTTGTTATTAAGAAATTTTTATAGGAAGATCTGAGGAGGGAAGCATCCTACATGATTGGGAACTTTATCATGTTCTGCACAGTGGGTAAAAATCCCTTATTTTCATTTCAGTGAGATTCTGTTTCGCAGTCTGAGTGTTTGCTTAGCAGCCTGAACAATCAGCCACATTAAGTAGATGGTATGAGCTGAGTCACTCCATTATTCCCCCATCTCCTTTCGTCTGGGTCCAGTATCCATTACCTTATACCTTAACCTGCCAACTGTTGCAGCAGTAAGAGGCATACCCTTCCTCCCCTTCAGGCTCACTGACTGTGTTGAGTAGCTGGTAACAGCCACCCCATTGTACTCATGGCTTCAGTATCCACTTACTCCCTTTTTCTACTTGCACACTAGATCGCTATGGTTACCATTCCGAAACGGCGGCCTCGGCTGAGCAGCAAGGATGTGTTGTTGTTAAGAAGTCACATGCTGTGCACAGTGACACACTTTCTCCAAAGGCTGCTGCTTCATTGATGCACCATGGGGTCAACTCTGCTCGCTCTAGGTCAGCTGATGCTAGCAAAACAATTGTCACCTTGTTTGTTGTTTGCCCTCTGATGAGGCGATATGACACAGTGCTTTTGAAGGTTGGGTGCACACAAGCGTCGCTTCGTGTCTGGTGTTTCCATGTGTTGGGATCAGTTAGCCACAGCTAGGCCGGGGAAATATTTGCACATGCCATAAAAGCACACCTCGCCAGCTGTTCATGTTCACGTTGATATCACCAGTTACTGTAGCTCCAAGTTAAACGTTTGCTGATTCAGTCTGGTTTGAGTCGAGCCACAGGGGACCAGATGCAAACACGTGTATTTAAACAAGTTTAGATTGCCTCTTGTGTGTTTAAACTTACTGAATGACCATGTTGCACAAGAATATGAAAGAGTTTGCTCATGAAAGAATTGGTTTATTTGATGAATGCAATGTTTTTTTTTATGATAAGGACCACACCAACAGCTCTTCTGCTTGTAGTGTACACCAGAACATGATTTCCTGTTGTGGTTTTACTCACACACAAACACACACAGTTGTAAAGACTGTGTGTGGTAGCTGTTGAGAATATATGAGCGATCTGGAGGTCTTGTCTGTAGGTTTGTGTGGGTTATAAGATCTTACTTCATGAGCCTGTTGCCTCTATCTCTACCAGCTAAACTCCATTCATTTTTATCCTCCAGCTTGTTTATTCTGGTTTGGATTTTATTTTTTTTACCCCAAAATAGAAATTCTTGCACATCTTTCCCTCAGACTTTAAGGCTGTGAAGCAGTCTCTATCAGTCCTGCTCATTTTCTCTCTGACTGTGTTTTGTAATTGAAAGCAGCTGTGAGGAGGTTACTACAGTTCATAGAGAGCAGTTTCTGGAGGAGGGCCTGAGCTTCGTTTAGAGCTCCAGTGCCCAAAAGGCAGGGAAGCGACAATGTTAAGGTCTGCTCAGGTTGCATTTGGAAAAGTTTGCACATAACTTGGGCACCACAATACCTGCACAGTCCTCAGTAATGAGACAGAAAGTCGACTGTATTTACATGGGAGTGAGGCTCTTTGTGCAGAAGGGGGAATAGAGGCTCGGGAACTGGAGGCCTGTTTATTCACTTTTTCTAGGTAGTATTGTGAGTTAACATACTCTTAAACCAGTTTTACATGAATTCTCTGAACAGGCTGGTTAACCATATATGTGTTGAATTATTCATGCAGTTTGGTTGTTTTTTTTTGTTTCAGAAATGAACAAAACAACAGTTTTTTTGCATCTTTTTTCTGGAATTCTATAATCCACACCAAGATAGTTGACTCCTGTCAAAAAATGGGAATGACTTCAGTTGGAGTGTGCTCATTCATTGTTAATTTTGTAAAAATGCAAACAAAACAAAAATATACTTTTTTTTACTAATGGAAGAACATTAGTAAAAAAAAAGCAATATTGCTTTTTTCTTTTCTCTTCGTGAAATGAAATGCAGAAGAAAAAACTGCAAAGTAACTGACACAATTTTTATTAAACTGAGTTGATTGATCAGCTTTGCATAAAGATTTTCATAAAGATTGAGATCAGAACTGTATTACAGCCGTGTCATTGAGTTAAAATGTGTTCACACGTTTGCTGAAGATATGTTTCAACACTTTGTTGAATGTTAAAGCAACCCAACACACGTTTGCTTTGTGCTTTTGACTCATTTGATGCTACACTGATAATGATTATGTACATTCATTGCCCTGCAGTGTCGTGAGGTTGAGAAGCCACACTTCACAATGTTTATTTTTTAACCTGGAGTTTCAGATGACAGCTACGTTTTACTTCATGGCACTGTGTCACACTCAAGCAAGTGAAAATCCACACACTGAGTGCTCTGGACATGTACCATGGCTGATTAAGGAAAGAAACACAAGCACTAAGAGCTCGTACTGGTTGGAGGGAGCTCAGAGAAGAGACAGTCTGCACAACGGTTGCACTAAACTAAAGTTGCAGCAAAATTCACCAAAGCAGATCTGATTTCCATCAGTCTACTTCTCACAGTTCGGTAATTAGCATTAAACTGTTTTAGCCCACTTCTATGTTTCCCTTTGCAACATTCCCAATTTGTTTGTTCTTGCTCCACAGCTGACCTGAAACAACCAACATCTTTTGCTATGATCAAAGTTAGATTACCTTCTTAAAGGTATTTTTTACAATCCCCTCAGTCGTTTCCACTAACAGCAGACTCATTGGGCCATGTTTCTTACCAATAGGCAAGGTGCAACAGCTCATTAAGCTCTGCAAACTCTTTCTCTTAACTGTAGATTTATTAGCTAATTTAGATTTGTGCAGGAATTTATTTTAGACAAGTGACATTTGATTTTTAAACACTTTTCTTTTTGTTTTCCCCGTTCTTTTTGTACAAACTTAAAAAAGCTGAGTGGAAGTCCTCCATGTATTGTGATCCCACTTCTTTTTTTTTCTCCAGGGATTTTACCTACAGGTAATTAACGTGTGCCTCCATGTGTGCCTGGCTCAAGTCAGAAGCCCCCAGCATGTGTGAGGTGTTGATAAGTAGTCTGAGCCGATCCCCTGGTTCCCAGCCTGCTCCTTTTTAAATGAATCTAATCTGTCCGACCTCTTCAAGTCCAACTATTAGTTTACTATTAATAGGCTCAGACGTAGCAGAGCTGAAGGGCCTCTCTGTGCGGGACACCATAAGCCCAATCAACAAAACACAACACCTGTGTTTCTCTTTGCCTTTCTAGCTCAACTGAATATTATGATTGGCTTCTATTGATTTTCTTTTATGAAAAAAAGTGATATATAAGGACTTTATTCAGTTTCAGCTTTGAAGTTTGCTTGAGCATACCAGCCTTTTATTTGTCTGTTTGCGTCATGGCAACAAACTTACAGATCCACCCAGTTTTGAAATCTTCCCACAGATTCAAGTTTACAATTCCAAGCTTGGCATGAAAACCAGTCTTTCAGGAATACTCTCATTTAAAAGGCAATCACTTTTATTCGCTATCAATGCTATCAATGCTAATCTGTACATTCCCTTTTTGTTCTCACTCACAGAGCGGAGAAAACGGAAGTCCTCAGCGATGACCTCCTGCAGGTAAATCATTGATTAGTCTCTGTGGGGCTCTGACCAGCTCTTATCATGGCAGGAGCTGTAAATACAGTACAGCTACCAGTTATTCTTACTCCTCACTGAATGAGCATGTATGTGAAGAATGGGACTGGCTAACCATGAAATGCTGTTAAAGTGCACCATGTAATGAAATCTGTGCCCCCTTTGGTGGACTCTTTCAGGAAAAAAATGGAAATATGAGAGCTGGGAAAAGTATATCATCATTATGGATATTTAAATGAAGGCAAGCTTTCAGTTTATCTGTTGGTAGACCAGTGTGACCCACACACCAGGTGGCAATTTCTGGGGCTCTCCCAGAAATCTCCCAGAAATCAGTGGAGGTGGTCATCGGGGTGTATGTGCAGCGTTCAGACACACTTTGTGAACTGGCATATTAAATATACATTTGTATGCTCATCTATTGTTCTTCAGTGGGATTATTTTAAAACTACAAGAAGCGATTGAAATTATTCCGCTCAATTATAATTCGTTAAAGTCAGTTCTTCTAGAGAATACAATAGGGCCGGGCGATATGGCCAAAAAATAAAATCTCAGATTTTTTAAAACCAAATCCAATTTTCGATTTTAATCAATTTTCTTTAATCTTCCTGTATTTTTCTTTAAAACAGATCACAAATATTATATTTTATGGGAAAACATGCTTTTATTTCAATCACTCATTCTGAAAGTTGACCTAAATTCAAAGTACAGATATTTTAAGTTGTGAAACAAACTTGTAAAACAAGCTGGCAGGCCCTGCCACTGTCAACAATGAAAATATAACTTTCACTCATACAGTTGTACAGGTGAGGGAAGGCAACGTCGGCAAAATATTTCCAGCTAAGAAAATCTTGATTTTCAAAAAATTAAATCCTCATTAATAGCAAATTCGATGTATTGATAAAATCGATTTATTGCCCATCCCTAGAAGACAACTAAAACCATTTTTACCAGAATCCTTCCTGGTTTCGTTTTTTTACCCCATATCCAGACATTACAGGGAAGGCCAGTGGAATTTGTTTAAATACCCAGAGTTTATGTTGGAGGAAAACCTGTGAGATTTGAAGAATTAAAGATAAAGTTTAGTTTTACCTTCATTGTTGCCTATTTTAGTTACAGTTTTGTAACATTCAGTCGAATAAACAGGAAAAAAAAAAGTTGGTGGTTTTTTACTTGAAATATTGAACCCAACATTTACCTCCACCAACATGCATTTTGGTAAAAAAGGAATAAAAAGGTAGAATGTAACTTAATATGAAACCTCTTCATGCTGCTTCGTCTCCGCTGGACGAGGTGTTCTTTGGTGCTGTGGGAATATAGTTAAATGTAGTAATGCAGCTCAGGAGGAAGAGCAGCTGGAAAGTTGATGGATTGATTTCAGGCTTCCCCTGTTAACATGTTGAAGTTTTCTTAGGCAAGACACTGAACCCATAATTACCTCCCGATGCGTCTACCAGGGTATTAAAATGTGTGGTAGAAAAAAAGCACTTAGTATGTAATGAATTGCCGTTCCAGTGTGTGAACATGTGAATGTGAGTGTCAAAGCGCTTTGAGTGGTCATGTGACTGGAAAACCGTGATGCAAGTACAGTCCTGTTACCATAGCCCATATCGCAACTATAACAGAATTTCATCAGAATCACATTGTTTGCTGTATTAAATACAAGTCTAAAAATCGGTGCCTGTTCTTGTTAGTCCTGTTATTGTCAGTGATTTTGGACACTATCCTAATGAAAAAGTCTCACTTTAAATTGCTATGCATGAAGGCAAGGTTAAAGCTTGGGTAAACACATATGCTCTTATAAACTGTAGAACAAGACAAGAACAGCAGACACACAGCTTGTCTCCCATGTCCTGTTAAGATTTGATGGTTTTCTGTGGTGTGGTATTTCCACTTTCCTTGCCCTTGTTTTGGTTAAAAATATATTTTCATTGAAATGCTTAGTGTCCTTTTTACCAGAAATAAAAAAAAAAACGTATCAATTTCTCTTTACACACATGACTGGAAGTTTTTTTTTCTCTAATAGAACAAATCTGTTTTAAATGTACACAATTATTACATTGAAATTTTAACTTGGGGGAACAGCTGGGTTGTGTTTACTTGACAAGAAAGCTTTTGTTGTGACAACTGTGATGTCTTGTTCATAGCAGGTTTTGAGCTTTGCATTTACAGATGTTTGGACCAGTCAGTAGTAGCCTGTTCTGGTAGCTATTAGATGTTTGATTAGCCGCATAACTCTTGTCGATTAGATTATGATTTAACTTAACAGTTTGATGCATGTCAAGTTACATATACAGCTGCTATTTCAAGGACTAGACAGTTGTCTTTAACATGAAAGGCTTAATCTTTTTTGTGCCTGAGCGACCCACCTCAGCACTCTGTAGGCAATATACTCATCAGTCGCCACAGAATACTGTTTAACAGTACTGTCCAGCAAGAGCAAAGCATCTCTCTCACTCAGCAGGAACGCTTCTCTGCTACTACTGTCAGTGAGTGGCTTGCAAGTTATTGTCCGTATTGTACATTAATGAGGCTATGACTGGAGTGTAAACGGTTTATTTCTGAATATAGCCAAAATCATAGTGCAGATGTTATCTTTAGCTTTTGATTTGTGGTTTTGTGAGATGAGGCGGAGGATTTTATCAAAGTAGAGCACAAGCCTCAGTCCTCTGACAGTAACAGCAGATTTGTTTTGCCATCTCACAACAGAAACAAAAAACATGGGAACTCCATCTGGATTTTAGGCCAAATCCAGATAGAACATGAAAGCACAGAGAGTGAGAGAGAAGCAACCGAAAGAAGGATGCAAATACAGCATGATTACATCATGAATCTGCTTCTCAGCTTTTTTTAGTAAGATTTAGCAACATTCATTTGAATATTTGGAATATTTAATAATTTTTATTCAGGTCATGTATTCAGCAGCAGTGGTTTGTCTGCCTGTTTTTGTCTGTCCGTTAGCAACATAACTGAAAAAGAAAATGTTATGGATGGGTTTTATAAAATTTTCAGAAAATTGTAAACATGGAGCAAGTGATTAGATTTTGTGACGATCCGGTTCACCACCTCGATCCATGAATTTTTTTAGAGATTCCTTATGATGAGGAGGTGGGGATAATTCTGCTATTTGAGATCAAATCTAAAAAAAAAAAAAAAAAAAAATCATTGGCAAAAAATTACAAAGGCTTAGTAAACAGAGGTGTATTTTTTTTTGTAAAAGTTTTTTAACAATTTAAATCACCACAACCACATCTTCATCAACTTTATTGCCCTGTAAACACTGACAATTCCCAATTTACATTTGTATGTGTTAATATTGTGGTTGCTGAAGACTCTTGTGGGGTTGATCTTGTCTTCCTCCTGACTGTTTTTGACACAAGTTTATTTTACCAACTGGCTAAATTAATTGGTTAGTCACTGAAGGTAGCTTGTGATAGATGGTTATAAACAGACGTCACATTTGCTGCTGATTATTTTTCAAAAGCTTTCTTCCTTTCCTCAGATAAACTTTCAGATGACTGTAACAAACATCCTGACTGGTTAGGTCCTCAGATCTTGATAAAATAAACGTAATTACCGGTGCTCTGATGTTTCAACACAAATCTTTTAAACATTATCAGAGTAGCGTGGTTAAAGCCTCACATGGCAAATTAGCCTGCCATTTTCTATTAATCTTATCCTAAAAATGTGAAGGAAAAGCAGCTGATGCTACAAAATCTATCCTTTTATCTCACTGGAGGTAAGACTGATGGATTCCAAGTGTCCTTTATCGTTCCTCTGTTTGTCCTGAGCAAACCCACTGCTCAGAGGTCAGTGTAGCTGTGAATGTGTATGTGTCGCTGAGTGTGCGTGTGAAAGCTGCTGATGGAGGGATTTCCCAGTGAAAACTCTCCGTAGGTCGCCTCAGGCAGACAGCAGGTGGTATCGGGACCAAAATGTTGGCTCCTCAGCAAAGACATTCCAGCAATGAAGATTGTCTTTGTGTGCGAACAGGAGGCATCATAAATGTTCAAACAGACTCTGCTGCTTTAGCGTTGTGAACAAAAACAGTGTCCGACACACTCCGTTCTTAGTTTTCCTTTCTCCACCTCCTATGTTTGCTGATGTTTAAACAAACAACTGTAAAAGACTTAACAGTGCGTCCCTTTCTCAGAAAACAGGCGTGAAAACGAAGCGGGCCTCATATGGGCAAAAACGCATTTGATTGACAGCAAAAACATCATTGTTAAATTTAGATTGATTTGCCGTAGGGTATGCAGACACGTTAACGGTGGTGACTAAGACTTTTGGTTGCTTTTCCTTGACAAGAGGATTTTTTTTTTTTGTTTCACGATTGAACTTGACGGCTCCTCAAAGAGCGAATTGTTTTGCCTCTGTCTGGAGATCAGCTGTCATCTCATTAGGCTGTTCTCACTTCATAGGAACATTTTCTGATAAAAGACATGAGTGTTGGTCGTAGCAGGCTAAGAATCACTCGACCCCTTAATACTTCTCACCTCCTCATGCACATCCCTATCCTACTGCTTTGGTTAGTCTTACTGTAAGAGGTTTTTTGCTGAAGAAATTTAACTTTATTTAGGTTGTGCATACTTTCACGTTGCCTCTCACTTCTTCAATTTTGCTATAGTTAGAAGTTCCTTATTACTTCCCAGAGTTGCTTCAATATCAGTTATATCAACAACAGCTTCTTTGTTTTTGGCACAACTATCCAGTATTTCTCTGGTATTCTTTCCTTAAATATGAACACTAATGCTTAATTTGTTCTTGTTGACAGATTAACCAGCCCTTATTGCTGTTAACCCTTTAGCTCTTGTAAGCTATAAAGTTTAAGGTGATACCTTGAGAGCAGCCATCCCTTTTGAATTGACTGCAGACAATCACCTGATGATTAAAGAAATATCACAGTACCTTCAATATTCAGCTTGTTTATTACAAGCTTTCAGAGCATGTTGTTAAGTCTTCTGCAACATATTTGTTGCACACAGTTTTCGCTGGAGTTTCTTCACATATATTTATAATGGTTTCATAAAAAGATAAAAACTGAGGTTGCTCCTTTAAAAAGCTAAACTCTTATTCTGAATCCAGGTTAACTGGTATCAAACCAAGCCATTTCTTTCAGAGGAATGACATTTCAATCAGCTCTTCACTCATGTTGCAGCTCTGAAACTAATTTCATTACACTATTAGATGATTGTGACCTGAAATATGATTTGGGGATCTAACAGTCTTGATTTTGCGAACTTTGTAGATCACAAATTATATCTAGAAAGGAAAATTGAGTCAGCCATTCAAGAACAGCCCTCAGTAGTAGTAGTTGTTTCAACAAGGAATGAATGTTGCTTTACTAGGCAAGGCAAGGCAAGGCAAGGCAAGGCAAGTTTATTTGTATAGCACATTTCATGTACATGACAATTCAAGGTGCTTAACATACAAACATTGGAAACATTACAGCAAGAGAGCAATAAATAGAATTAAAAACAAAAATAAAATCACAAAATAAGAAAATTAAATAAAGAAAGAAACCCTCAGAAAAAAAAATCAATCATCATAAAAGGCTGCAAATAGAAAGGTTTTTAACCCTGATTTAAAACTGCTGACAGTTTCAGCAGACCTGCAGCTTTCTGGGAGTTTCTTCCACATGAGGAGGCAGCAACACGCCGAAAGTATGTTATTTTCATGATTAGACTGGAAATAAGTGACATGATGTAATTGATGTGATTGGATTGCTAAAAAAGAAGTTAAAAGAACTGATGTAGAGAACTGCGAGTAGAGATGATCGTTTTATGTTATTAAAAAAACTGAGAGCGACTTGGAACACAGAGTGAGCTGGACCTACTCATTGTTTCCCGTCTTTCACCTGCTTTCAACAGGAACTATCTTTGTTAATGTGGTCTTCAACCCGGAGACCCATAACAAATGTATTTATGCTATCTCCCTTCTGTCCTCATTAAAGCAGCTGCAGATCAGCTTCTCTGCTTTATTCCAGCCATGGAGGACCAGGAGCTTCTTCTAGAACTTTCTGCTCACTGCTTGATCTCTGGCTGCTCCTGATTGGAAGTGGAAGCTCTCTGATTGGTGTAGAGTTGGACAGGAAGTGGCTTCATCATCATGTCCAAGTCCAAATAGTGGTTTCTTAGCAACACTGTGATCTTTTCCTACGATGAAAATTTGACAGTATGTGACTCTATATTTTGTGGCTGTACTGTAAGCCTGCTGGATGGGATAGAAATGCCTGGAAAACATGCAGAAGATCACCTAAAGGGGCAGCTATCCACCATCACTATTCACTCCACAGAGTCTATATGAGTTATAAAACTCGAAATCAGAAATATAATACAACTGTTAAGATTGTCAACAAGTCAGTTTATATGATAAAACATGTTTACAACTTAATTTAGCTGTTCTCCGTGTCTCTGAACATCTTCACTCCCTGCTGTGAATTTAAACCAATGGGTGAAACGAAGCTTTAAAGTGAGCCTGGCATGAAAATTTACACTCAGTTAATTCTTCATCTTTGGTTTTTGGATTTAATTTCCACTTATCATTCCTCCGAATTGGCTGCAATTATTTCAGAACCAGGCGGCATTTTCACCAGGGGGAGGAATCCTCCTGAAATGAATTGATCTTTGCTTAAGTGCCTTCTGATTGGTTGAACTGCTGGAGGACTGGTGAGGGGGCAGGTGAGGAGATGATGAGTTTGCACTTCTTTTCCCAGCCAGGACGCCCCCATGGCTCATAGAAATGAGAATAATTTTCACATATATATTGTGTTTTCTCTAACAGGGACTGGTTCCAGCTGATCTGTTGATGGCTGATCCAGCATCGCCTTTGTCCCGTCTCTTCTCTGAGATCTCTCCAGTATCTCTTGCTCTTTCCTCTTTGCTGAATCAGCCATGGTGCACATTCAGAGTGGCTGTTGTGTTGATGATGAACGATGAGTAATTTGGGACCGAAAAGAGGTGTCTCTTCTACAGGAGCTGAATCTATGAAAAGATCCAGATATCTAATCTGATCATTTTCTCCCATGACTCATCGTCCATCCATCCATTGGCATCCATCCAGTGTGCTGACCAGTTACTGCCTGAGGAAAATGCAGCAAAATAAGGAGAAATAATATAGAGGTTGTTTAAAAGTAATGACAAAATGTGGTGGTTGGACGATGCAGAGAACCAGACTGGTTAGTAACTGGTTGATTAGTCACTCCTATTTTTATTAAAAAATGTCAATAAAAAACATTTAAAATAAACATGAAAAAAATGCAATTAGATTGACTAATAATCTGGATTATTTCCTCCAGGAATAAATGTGGAAAATCTGATTGATCTGTAAATTAACGAAACTACATCAAAAACTACTAAAAATACTAAAAAACTACTTCCTACTTTTTTTTGTAAAGGCATGAAATGGAAGCCCTATTTGCTCTGTAGAAATCAGAGGATTTCTGCACCATGCAATGATTGAAGACATGTAATGATTTAGAAGCAAATCTGAAAGTAGACTTCAGAAACGCCAACATGCTGAACTGATGGCTGCTCAGCGCTGATGAAAATGAAGCATAATTAGATTTTTCACAACAGAATCACCAACATTAAAACACTGATTCATTTGATTCCTGACAACGTGCAGGTGCTTATGTTTGATGTTTGGAACACTTTTACTTTTCTATAAGATGTTTACAGCTGCTTTTATTCTTTATATATGTCTTTTCATACAAACCAGATGCTTCTTATTTAACTGTGTAGTTTAGATTTTATACGGCTAAATGAATATTTATTACAGCTGCTCTTAAAGATTCTCTATGTGACGTAAAGTCCCCTTCAGATTTGTATTGATGTATTATGTTTTAGACTTTTCGCTGCAGTAACGGCAGATTTCTAGCTGGAAAAAATGAGACGTTAACGTTCAGCCAGAGAAGAGGAGCTGTTCCTTCAGCACCACATTCAGCTGCAGCTTCTCTCTTCCCCTCAGTGCCCCCAGCATCTGTATGTATTTGTGATTTTCTTTTAGAATTGCTAATGACTTGTAGCTGCTCCAGTTCAGTGTGATATGACTGAAGCAGACAATTAACTACATAATAAGTCAGAGTTTTAAAAATATGTTTACAGCACCCCATTTGGTGATCTGCGAGAGGCCTATTATATTTCCTACTAAGTTCCTGCATCATGTCGATGGGTTTTTAAGCTGTTTTTGTTTTATGAAACTGTCAGCACACAGTCATTATGAAATATATTGCCTGTCGGGAAAATCTCATTCTCTATTTAGATTGTCAGGCTCATTCAACTCAAGAGGGAGTTTTACCCCTACTTGACAAACAAAAGTATACTTACACATTTTTTCCCGACCCATTTGTTTTTTTGTCACACTGAGATGCAGGTGAACTAGCTTATACATCCTTTTTACTCCAAAATAATCACTCAGAGCTGTTGCATTTAAAGCGGCTCTATGCAGCATTATCATCGTCATACAGCAGCTTGGAAGTAATTATTTTGCTTGACTGGCCTGTTCTGATGAAAAAGCGGACATTTCCTCCTCTATCGGGTCTCCCCCTACCAGAAACGGCGCTTGCAGTTTAGCCCATTGACGCTCGCGCTTGTTTTGGTTTGGAGGTCTCGCGATACATGAGACTA
>JAVQJG010091038.1:0-18187 GCA_036024015.1 Craterocephalus amniculus | reverse complement strand
TTTCAGTTGATTTGTAATGAATACACAATGTATGACATTTCATGTTTTTTAATTGCATTACAGGAAATAAAGAACTTTATCACAATATTCTAATTTTCTGAGACAGACCTGTATAGTGGTGTTGGTGACCCTCTGTTCCACAATCACAGACATATCGTCCTGCAGGCTTTAAATAAGGAGGATTCATGTGGATTTATGCGTTAATGTGTTAAAGAATTAAACTGTTAAATTTAGATTTATCGCTAATATTTACAGCCATGATAAAAATCCCAAATTTATTTGTTAATACAAGTTTTTTATTTTTCACAATTATCTGGTGACCTCCTGAAAATATCTTGCGACACACATGTGGGTCCCGACCCAGTTTGGGAACCCCTGTATGATGTATTCAGCAGGAGGCTGATCACACCAGGACCAGAACCTCTGGTCTAGTTCTCCCCGTTATTGGAACTTCACCTCTTCATTAAAACAGACGGAGATAAATATGCAAGTCTGGAAGTTTGAGCCAAAACTCAGTTTTTATTCTATGAGACGTTTGAATGAGAAGGATCACCGAGACCAAAATAACTTGAAAAAGGTTTATTGAGAAGTTAAAGATTACATGAGCGATTCTCTGCAGATATATCCGATTCTGAGGTTAACAGGACGTGTTGGCAGGGCTTAGACTATTTTTCTTTCCTCAAAACAAATCTGTCTCTGATAATTGTGCGATGAAGTTGTCCACAGAACAATTATGAGAAAATGAGTCTGGAAGTGACGAGGCGATCTCAGATCTGGGAGCTCGGAAACCTCAGAGGACCCTGAGATACCAGATTTAAAGATGGCTGCACCCTGTATCACTGTTTAAATGATTCGACACATTTCATGTCCGTTAGGTGTCCAGAATTAACACAAGCGGGTCATTATCATAATTACGATTTTATCGGAGTTTGTAAAAAATTGCATCATTATGTGGTTTATCATCACTAAAACCGGCTGGAGTTCTCATCGTGCATGTTAAATGCTACGTGTCTGTAATTTAATAGTTTTATCAGCATTTGTAGACTATCATAAATTGGTTGTTTTGGAGATTTTTATTTTTCCTGAGTCGTGCAACTGGAACAAACTAGTAATGTCACTTACTGTGGCCATTGCTCAGATTCAGGGACAACTGGAACGCACCAAAGGATCCTGGAGGATCTTTATCTTCCAGCTGAAACATGGACTCTTCTGTCCACTGGACATGTGTCCCCGTCCTTCTGTCCATGTGAGACCAGCTGGTGTCCAGCCAAATGTTCCTCCGGTTCTGGATCCACTGGTGGACTGGTTCCTGATCTTTTCCCTTCCCAGACTTCTGAACTGAGTCCTCCTGCTAAAATCTTTACGGTCCATCATATTTAGAAATATTTCTGGGACTTATTGATTATTCAGGTGTTTGGAGGCATTAGTTCTATGACGGATGCTGCTTTTATACCCGATGCTGACACCCTTACCTGGACTTAGGAGGTTCAAACCACATAAAAATTAGGTGTGGGTTTAAAAAAATCGATTATTGATTTTTCATTTTTAAATGGATTAAAATCGATTTTTTTAAATTGTTTTTGAAGAAAGAAAGCTTAATTTTTATTTGGCCGTTCTTTTTTGCTGTAGTGTTTCTGTTAACGCTGTATACTGTTTGACATGTAACACTGGTTATTTTCACAAATAAATGTTACAGTTATGTGTGTGTGACATGCCGGCGCTTCTGGTGATTTTTTAATGTAAACATGAATATTAAATGTATATAATACACACGGTTAAAAAGTTGCTTCAGCGTTTCATTAAAATTGCCATGTCTAATATTGAAGAAATATTTATGTCACATGAATATCTGAAAATGAATTGAATCGAAATTAATCAAAGTCGAATCAATTTTTGCTCTTGTGAATCAAATCGAATCAATTCAGGAAATTAGGAGTGATACCCAGCACTAATAAAAATGTAGATATTTTCCCAGGTTTGTGTCACATTTGGTGGTGAAACACGAACAACTTTCCATCTGAACTGACTCTGATCTTTATTGACACGAATGAGACACACTTGCACATTTCTACGTTCCACACACTTCTCTTTAGAAATGATTAGAAAACTGTACAGTACAAAAACAAATAAAAAAAACAAACATCCGGATCTTTTATTAAAGGTTCACATCAGACGCTTCACTTAAAAAAAACACATAAAAAGGAGGAAAGTTTTCATGCAGCAACGTGAAAAAAGAGCCTGAGAAGGTTTGAACGCAGAGCGACTTCCAGAAGTGCAAAGAAATACAAATTTCCACCAAAATTTCTCTTTTACCCTCTGATAATCAGCTGTAACCGATCACAAGTATCAGATTCTGTTTGGGTCCGGGTCAGACCTAAAGCACACACACCAAACACACCATGTTTCTTATAAAAACACACTTTAAATAAGGTTTGGGTCACATTTCAGGATGGCGGGTGTCTAACCAGCCACTAAGCTGAAAACCAGCCTCATCGCAGATCAGTTCAAATGAATGAAATGTTTAAGAATGAAATGATTGGCCAGACTACAGGGCCCCATCATCCCCAGTACAGAGAATATGATGGGAACATATAAGGAGTTCCTATTAGAAGCTTATTCTAAGATTTTAATGCAAGGTTATGGTGAGGAGACGGTTTGCATGTCTGTGGATGGTGTGTTCATGCGAGCCTCACAGTTCACTAAAAAGCAGCGTTAGAAACTAATGATGACAGCCGCCGTTTAAACCGGATCGACTTCTTTAATTCTGCAACAGCCGTTAAGGTTGCTGGTTCAACGCCCGGGTCTGCAACCTTCACAAAGAGACAACATTCCCCTTAGTCCAGCTAAATAAACTCATGCAGAGCCTTAAAAAATTTGTCATTTTTGAAGAACCACATATTCATTTCTAGTTTTAAAATGAAGAAAAACTAAACCTTGCCAAAACAAAATTCTACTTCATGGGATGTAGAAAATGTGTTTTTTGTTTGTTTGTTTGTTTATTTCTAGAAAAAGCACAATTTCCAAAGTAATGACAAGAAAACTAAAGGAAAATTACTGGTACTTTTATTGTCATCATGTTGTGGACATTTTAATTAAACTATTTAATTAAAAACGGATAAAATCTGCATTTGTACAATATTCATATCTAAGAATGTTGATTTGATCTTTATCATTTTTAGATGTTATTAAGAGCCACAGGTTGCAGAACCCTGACATGATGATGAAGCCACTTCCTGTCCATCTCTTCACCAATCAGAGAGCTTCCATTGAGGGTAACGTCCAATCAGGAGCAGAAAGTTCTAGAAGAACCACCTGGTCCTCTATGGCTGGAATAAAGCCAAGAAGTTGCTTTAGTGTGGAGCAGGAACATCTGGCGTCCCACAGGGATCTGTACTCGGCCCACTGCTTTTCCATTAACATGGACATATTCCTGATTTTGAGATGCATCAGAGGATCAGATGTATTTTTTTTCCTGAAATCCAAGACCTGAGAGACAGATGTTGGGATGAGGAGAGTCTTATTTTTACATTTGTGTTCTGGTTGGCCCTCATGCTGCTATATATACTTTTACATCCATTTCACATCATTTTGGCCTCATAAAAAAGAGTTTGAGTTCTTAAGGTTTAATACTTTTTAACTTCTTACATTATAAAATGTTAATCTAGAGGTAAACTGGAACCATCTGTGAGGCCACGTACACTTTTATGGTTTTATTTATCTAATAACGTCATTCTCTGTTGGTCCTGGCGGGTCAAAGTCCAGGATGGGAACTACGGAGCATGCTCAGAGCGCTCGGGCTGGACGTAAGCATGCAAACGAAATTTAACTCCCAACTCATTTGGGTTTGGTTGTGTTGAAAAGTTAGTCAGAAAAACGCGATCTGAACAGCCTGGGTTTAAGTCGCTGCTCCTGCCGGTTCAGGTTCTCTCTCAGATAAAACCAGGATAAAACTAAAACTCAGGCTAAAGGAGCAGAAATGATCGGTTTCATCCTCCTCTCCGACCGTGTCGGTGTCAGACGCAGATTTATTCTCATGACTTTACGACATAAAACCCGTTTCTACCTTCTAAACTCTCGTTTTCTACTTCCTGTTGCATAGCAACCAGAATCCAATCAGCACCATGGAAACATGAATATGATAAATGAGGAAAATAAGACTTAAATAAGTTGGATAATAAATAGAAAGGCACTTCCAGAGCTTCCATCCTGTTCATCTTCTCTGACCGGATCAGGACCGCCGGCGGCGCACTGAAGCAACAAATATTCCACTTCTACTTCTCTGTGAACGGGTGGACGTCGGACGTCACGCCTCCATCCTCCGCTGTCCTCCCGGCGCCGCGGCGGCGGTCGTCATGGCGATGTCGAAGCAGGTCTCCATCATGACGCGGGACTTGCAGAGGTTGACGCAGAACTCCAGCTCTGCCGTGGCCTGAACCAAAGCATCCAGGTACTCCTGGGAGTCCCGGTCCAGGTTCTGGTCTACGTCGACTGGAGGTGGGGGGGGTTATAAAAACAAAGAAGAGGATCCAGTAAAGGAAAAAACAGAAACAGAAAAACTGAAAAAAAAACGCGTCAACAAGTTTTCCACCTGAAGGCGAACATGTGAAAAACATGAGGTTTACATATTATGCACATGGAAATGTTCCAAAACCAGATGTTTCCACATGTTTGCACATGTTTCCACTTGCATCTGCATGCGAAATTCCCTTTTTTTCTGGCAGGGCTAACCCTCTGAACTCATGCAGTTGTTTCCAGGAAATAATCTTTTATTTTTTAAACATTCTCCACAAACTCTGCGAGAACTTTGTTCTTGCTCCCGAGGGTCCGGGATTTTTCTAAAATTCTTTCACACATTCAGACCCAGCGTGCCTGACTATCCTTCCATCTGAGAGACTCTGCCTCTCTGAAAAGCTCCTTTATACCAAATCATGTGACCTCCAGTTGTTTTTGTTACTGTTCCCGACGTGTAGCTGCCTGATGCTGCAGTGCATGCTGGGACATAATGAATGGGAGGTTTCTCTGAAAGCTGAGACTTCGTCATGAGGAGATGTAAATTTAATCCTTTTCCCCTCCACACTGTTTGCTTTCATCCAAACAAACACCGACTCTCTGGAGACGAAACACCGAGCGGTTTTACTGCCGTCCAAAAATAGAAGCAAAATGAGACTTCAGCTAAAAAACAAGTGTTCGGGCTCAGCATCCTCATCATCACAGTTTTCATCACACTCACTGATTTAGAAATATTTCAGCCTAAATTCTTCCGCCAGCAGCATTTATATAAGCATGTGTGGAGATATTAATGTTTATTAACCCTTTAATGTTTCGTATTGGACCAACTGCATCACCCACTGGTAAAAAAACGGTCGTATGAAACCTGATGCTGATGTTCTGCCCTCTGGTGGATATATTTTGCATTACAATATAGCATTTTACATAAGAAACAAACATTAAGCAAATTATTTTTGTCCTGCTAGATGTTAAAGGGAAAAATAATAAAATATACGAGTAATCTCCTGAACAGACAGGCATAATCTCGTGTAACAATTAAACCAGGCCCCCTTTCAGGACATAAATATTAGAATATTTTTTATCAGATTTGAGATTCCTGTTCATCAAGATTCTGAATTATTTCAGAATTTCCGAGAATCGATTTTTTTAAAGACTTGAAATTATTTGCTTAACTTCTTTAAAAGCTGCTTCTAACAACGAAAATGTTCAACGAAATGACAACGAAATGTTCAACTTTGCAAGATTAGCAAATTTTACACCATTTTTGATTAAAATTATTAATTTTCATTCAACTAATGAAACAATGCATGATTCACATCCCTAATAAATGTCAGGTGTGGAGGGTTTATAAGGTCCAGATGTTCCAGGTTCGGTTCAAAGTCAGACCAGATAAATAATAACATGTTTGGTCCATAAACGCCTCACGGTGGAGGAGGAAGATCTGGGTCTGATATGAGTCCATCTACCCTGCAGCTAAATCTGAGCAGAAATTCATTTACATCTAAAAACTAACATAAAAAGGACGTTTTCCACAAGAGATTGTATTCTAATGAATGTGATATGAAAACAAACTGAACATGATTGGTCATCATAATCAGCTCTTAACTTAAATAAATTAAAGCCGAAGTTGGAAGTGAGGGATTTCTTTGGCGCTGCACCGGTTTGCTGTGACCCGGTTCTACTCACACTCCCCGCTCCACTTGCTGGGCTGCAGCATCAGCCGGCTCTTGGCCTCCTCCAGCTCCGCCTTCAGCTGCTCGTGTTTGCTCCTCAGCTCTCGGATCTGCTGCTGCCGCCGCTCCAGCATCCTCAGGCGGCCGTTGAAGTAGAGCAGACCCTGAGGACCCAACAGAACCGGGTCAGATCCAGAACCTAGCAGGGCGCCGTGCTGCTAGGCTGCAGTGTCGGCTGATTTAAAGAAGGGAGGAGGAGGATTACCGGGAGAGGAAGGAGGGGCCCCTAACCTGCTCTGAGGCTTCAGTCTGTGTCCACAGATGGATTTAATTAAGAGTCAGGCAGAGATAAAATTAGCATTAACCTGGAGAGTTAATCTGCAGGACGGAGGCTGAGAGGAGGATTAAGGACAGAAGGTGGATCTCAGATTCACGCCGTTACAGCTGTGGAGATAAAACAGCTGCTTTTACCTCCGTTTTACTGGGAAAAATCTGCCCTCAGTCAAAAACCTACAAATAAAAATAAAGATGTTTTCCAGCTTTACACCATAAGTTTCTAACAGAGCTGAAACTGATCCGGTTCCAATAAACAAATAACCATAAACAGGAAATAAATGGGATTCAGTTCTGAGCAGGTCCTGCTCCGAGGTGTTTGGGAATCCTCTCAGTCAGCTGAAATATTACCGAACATAAATAAAATTCTTCTTCCTTTATGTCTCTGACTGACGAGTCCTCGCCCAAAAAACCCAGAACAAAGATGAGCTGAATTCTGCTGGAATAAGCAGCAAAAACAACCTTTTCATCTGATTTATCAACTCATAATAACTGAATATGATGTTCTATTGAATTAATTTTCATCTAATTTATTCATTAACTGGCTGATCTATGCAAATATTAGATATAAGTCCAGTAAATCCTGCGAATGAAAAACTGCTGCAGAAGGAAACGTTCATCACGCAGCAAAATCCAAATGTCCTGCAACGTCCCCCCGATTCAGATAGCAAATGACAGGGGCGGAGCTAGAGGGGGGCCGGGGTGCCACTCATCGTTTTAAGCTCGTTTCCTGATGATTTGTATAAAAATACGGATATTCCTACATGAGATTAGTTCAATGCTAGCACTAGATTAGCTTTAAGCTAATGTGGGGAACCCTCGTCATGTTTACTTTCCAACTCAGTTCATCAAGATTTTCACATTTGAGCTGAAAATAAACTAGAAAGACGCTCAAACGACGCGTCACGAGGATAAAAACCGTCTATGGAGGGAAGACGTTTCCGGAGAAACTCACCTTTTCCACATCGTGGAACGGCTGCTGAGGAACAACAGAGAGAGAAAGGAGAGAGAGAATTTACTGGAAACACCGCTCACTCCTCATCATCCTCCTCTAAGTGAAAATAAATCAGAGCTGCTTCCCCGTTTTCCCTCTGCAGCTCAGAGTCAACGAGCCGTAAAGAGCGAGCGGCGAGTTCAGAGGTGCTCCTTAGACTGATTTCATCACCTCACCTCCGAACCCGTGGCGGCCTCCCTCCTCCTCTGCAGCCGCTCCAGGTCGTCGATCTCGTACACCTTTATCTCAAACGGCTCCTTCAGGGCGCCGCCCAGCGAGGGAAGGTCCACCCACTGGCCCCCCGCCTTCCTGCCCAGAGAGGAGGCGTCCGGGAGGGGAGCTGGGATCAGCCGCCGCCGCAGGAAGCCTCCTGGAAGAAAGAGGGAGTCAGGATGTTTGGGAGAAAGCATCAGCAAACACAGCAGGAGGAGGAATTTCTCTGAGGGAAACTAAGGGTGGGAGAAATAAGCGATTCACTTGAGCCTTTGATGCATAGCGTCCACTGCCGTGGACAACAATTCAAAGGCTGCTTTCTAGCATAGATGGAGGGGTGGAGAATATATTTTGCAAATTAGTCCCTTCATTAGACATCAATGGATCATCCGACACACAGCCATGCACTGTAGAATAAATCAATATATTATAAAATCTGAAATATATCCAGACATTGTAAATACTGGGTTTCCTTCAGTGATAAACAGAACAGTAAAATACAACTATATATTTCTATAAAAGAAAAGAATATTAAAACCTGTTTTGTTATAGATATTTTTATAGAATAGATGGAAAAAAACTGAAGTAAAAGCCTAATAATATTTAAAATAAAGAAAAGTATTTCTGTACATGCCTAAAGAAGTCATATATTATATTTAAAACAAATGTGGTGTTTTTATTAATCATTTATGCATCAGAGTGTTGAATATTTCAATTTTTTGTTTCAAGATTTCTAAACCAGGTTTTTCTTTTGTTAAAATTTGAATTGAATTTGAATTTATTTGGGTGGGACAATGCATGTCAATGGAAAAACATGAAAAATCACATGATTGTAAACATGCCAGATTCTAGCCAAAGGCTAATTTCCATCTGCAGTCCCAGGGGGAGGGGTCACATAGGGAGAAAAAATACAATACAAATAAAATAATAATATCACACAAGTAAAAATAAAACCCTGAACAGCAAATAGAGACATAAATATACAAAATAGTACAATAGGAATAAAAACCCTCTAAAATGGTTTTGATTAATAATCATTATACCTTGTTGTAAAAAAGATATTTTTAAAAAAATGTTTTGGTTATTTTGCTGGGCCTTATAGCAACCAGAATAATAGTCTCATAGTTGTTTTCCTAATAATAATTTAATATTTAATTAAAAAAAATCAATAGTAATTAAGTAGTCAATGAATAAAATACAAAAAATGTAACTTTTTTTGTACAAAATGTGTACAATTTATTTTTTAATCTAAAAAAATCCAAAAATAAAACAACCCCCTCCCACCCCACAAAAAAGAATGAATAAAATAATACATTTCTAAAAGAATAAAATTGGGAGGAAAGGGTTTCGTTCCAGCCTTAGAAACTACAGCATCAGCTCCATCATCAGACTGTGAACATTTGTGTTGAATCCAGGAGGATTCCTCTGAACCAGTGCAAGTTGAGACGATCTCCTCTCCATTTTGTTTAACACACCTCTCAACAACATGTCTATTTAACGACTCTGACTCATTTTCTGCAGAGAATCCTTCTTGGATTTAAGACAGAGAACGTGGAGGTTTTATTAATTAGGACATCATTTCTGGAAGAATTCAACCTCCTGTGGTTACCAATGAGCAGACTGTTGATGGTGAACAGCAGCAGAACAAATTGTGTATTTAGTCACAGCAAACGAAGAGGGAAAGCAAAACGTACCCAAAAAATAACTCAGAGTCGTAGGGGTTAAAAGGTTCCAACAAGGAGGAAGGAGCAAGACAACAGTAGAGTCCCACTAAAGATGACCAACTTCCTGAATGTGGAGTTCGTGGGATAATTGGATACGTTCTCTGGGAATCAGCCTCATGAAACATTCATGATGCAGAAAAGAGTTGATCTGACAGCAGGAAGATCATACGAGTGCAGATTCAACGTGCACGCTCACGGATCTGCAGCATGAATCCTGATCCGCTGGAGCACCTGCGTGGACGTAGAGTTTCTCTGCAGAGAGATGGATTCGCAATATGAGCTCATCCCGTCCTCAAAGGCTCCATAATAATGTTGCAAACAGCTGCTTTCATCCCGTCATCATACTGAGATGGCAGCACGTTCTGCCGAAAGTCATCAATATGCTAATTTCTGTGTTGCTGCAAGCTGAGTTTTATGTCTGTCAGTGCATTCAGAGACTGTTTCTGACTTTAACCATTAAACCTCATGTTGGATGAAAAGTACTCCAGATTTCTGAGAGGAGCTGCTGATTCATTCAGATTTCAGACCTTTCTCAAAAAGCCCTCTGATCTATTGAAAGGAAATCAAACCGTCACGAAACTCAGCTTCATCGTTTGTTGTATAAAAGAAACAGCAGCAATAAAATTATCTTTGCTCTGCTTTCACCTTGGAGGAGGAACAGTGAGTTCCCACGCTGCTCTGCGAGCAAAAAAATCTACTTTTTATTCAGTCTGTGGTGGAGCTGCAGAGCACCGTCGGCCCAGACTCATCTTCAAATACCCAAAAGACTCTTCTATAAACCGGCTTTTTTCATCGTCTGACTGGAGGAGGGCAGGGTTTCCTATCTTTCATAAAAACACCTGGAGCTGTGATGGATGCGAGTCCTTACATTTCACATCGTTTCTGTGAATATTGAGCAAAATTTCCTGGAAGAAAAGATGAATGAAGCTTATAACAGATCCCTGTCTGCCTGGGTCCAACAGGATCTCAACTGATACTATCATCCGATTCTGCTACAGCAGCTTGAACAGGCTATTTGGATCAAAGGAACTGGATGAGGCTGCTTTAAGTTGTATTTATCTGATGATTATACCTCATAGATTCATCTAAAACTTTAAAAGTATTGGTCTAAGTACAGAACCCTGTGGAACTCCATGACCGACTCTGCTGTAAAGAAGACTCCCCTCATGAACGACGTCTTCTTTACAGCAGTGCAAGGGGTGTGTCTCAATACATAAGTGGACTGGAAATACATTGTACTGTGAACTTACTTCTGTAGTGCACACTTCTGTGGATAAGTATTAACCTAAATGGAGCAGTCATTTTTTCTTACTGGTAGGAACAAAATATCATTTAACCGCAACTCTCTGGCCAAAAACATCCGCCAAATAAAACTATGAGAACTTTACCACCAATAATTTCTGGTATTTACAACTTCTCATCTGGTATTTACCAGCTAAAAACTGCGAACATTTTTTGTCCTAACTGTACTATGTCAGAATTAGTCCCACCTTATCCTCTGTATCAGCACTATGACGTTAGTTTAGTGCGAGTAGTGTGCATCGTTCTACTCTAGATTTTTGGCATCTTTTAGGACAGCATCCGGATTCTTTCAGTGAACTGAGTTTTTGCTTAAATGACCGTCTGAACGCAGCATCCACTTAAATATAGCGTTCAAAAGTGCATTAGTCCGCTGATTGAGACACACCATGGAGTTCCTCAGGGTTCTGTACTTGGGGCCATACCTTTAAGGCTTTACATGATTCAATGAAGTATAAGCAATAGACATGATAGCAGAAATTCATTGTTATGCAGATGATACACTGCTACACTTCTCCATGAAGCCTTCAAACCAGAAACAGACCATTTCTGTCCTCAAGGGCCACCGTTCACCAGGTTTTCTACTCCAACACATCTGATTCAAACCAAATGGATCCAAAAACTTGTCAGGTTCAGCATAACAATCCATGAGCTGAATCAGGTGTTTCTAAACAAGGAAACATCTAAAAAGGACCCATAATGCACACCCTGACTCAAACTTTACTTTTTGATAAAGTGTATAATTTAGATATGCTCATAAAAGCTGTCAAATGATGCACCTCTGTCCACCCTGCATCGTCTGTATGGTTTACCTGGTTTAGTATTGGACTGATTACCTACTATGTAAAATGCCCTCACACTACTTTTGTGGCAAATGGAAACTTTGAAAAACTGAAAATAATACAAATGTTAACATTGAAAAGTGCTGCACCAATTATTGATTTTAATGGTACTATGTTCCCTCCGCTAAGATCATTATCAGGATCCATAACCCTATCTTTACAAAACATCTGACAGAAAAGAGATGATTTTCACTCCGATAACACATCATCCATCATCATAGTCGATCTCCGCTCCGCTCTGGGAGGAGGTAGACATGGACATGACATTAAAATCTGTGAAACAAATAATTTAAGTCAGAAAATCCATTATGATGATGGAAGGTTTGGATGTTCTGAAGTGAAACACAAATAAAAAGCTCATCACTGAGAAAATCTGTCAAAGTTTGGTCCTTCCGAGCTTAAAACTGATTACCTGTGTTTCAGCTCAACCTACGAACTCGATGTTCTAGCCTGGACAGTTTATTCTACCACTGAGACAGGAACTCACCGTTTCCTCTCTTTTTGGGTGATTTGGAGACTCTGCCTCTGTTGGACAGCGACGCTCCGCTCTCGCTCATGGAGTCGTGGGCTGACGAGGTGCTGCCGGTGGTCTCGCTGTCTCGGATCATGCTATCGTAGCCGCTGCTTCCCCCGCTGTGGTAAAACAGGGCGGTGCGGCCCATGGCGGGGGGCAGCTCCCCGCTCAGGATGCTGCTGTTGTCGCTGCCGTGCCCGCTGCTGTAGCGCTGTGGCCGCCGAGGAGCCGTGATTTTGCTGTAAGGCGATGGCAGCACCGTGTTGTCGGCTCCGGGCCCCAGGTTTCTGGCCGCCAGCTCGCTGACCCGGCTATTGGCTGCCCTGTTGATGGCCTGCTTCGTGCCCATGATGGTGCCTCTCCCAGTCTTGGGTCCAGTTCCAGAGCGAGTGGGGGGTTTGCCAGTAGGAGACAGGCTGGTATTGCGTCCAGCTGCATGATCTGGAGGTTTGGGGGATGAGCTCGGGCTCTTAGAGCCGCTTGTAGACAGTGTTCGAACCTTCATCCCACCTGAAGCAGCGGCTCGGGAGCCTCCGCTGCCTCGGACTTGATTCAGTTTACTGGAAGTCACAAAGCCTGGAGAGACTTGAGAGGACAACGCTGAAGTGGCTGGGAGCCCGAGTCTTGGAACTGGTCTGTTAGACCTGGTTCCGGCCCCTGAAGCAACACCACTATTCTCCTTCAACACCTCAGGTTTGGAACTAGCCAAAGTCGGACTTCCACATCTCTCCAGAGACATCAGACTCCCGTAGTACCTGGGAGAATCTGCTTTGGCCCCTCTGGTCTTCAGAGTGGAAGACGTTCTAGCAGAACCCTGGTCGGTCCTTAAACTGGACGTCCTGTGGCTGAACGAATCTGCTCTGAGCCTGACGGCAGATTCCTCTTCTGAAGCCAAAGTTTTGGGGAAAGCGAACTTCCCGGTGTCGCCGCTGGTTTTTAAGGCACTTGGAGACCTGGTCTTTAATTCTTGGCTGGACTGCCTGACAGGTGGAGCAGGAGGAGAGATGTTCCCAGATCCAGACTTGGAGATCGTGCTGGTCTTTTGTCCATTTGACTTTTTCCCCAGCGATGAAAACCTCATGGTGCCGATGGCTGGTGGTGCTTCAGAGCTCTGCGGGGTGGAGACTGTGCCCAGAGTTGTTGCTCCCCGGGTAAGCCTCGGCAGCTTGATGAGAGTGTCTCCTCTTCTGCTGCCGGGCTTCTCACATCCATCTACGACCCGCTGAGCTGAAGAGGAGGTTTGTGCCTTTGGAGGCCGAGGTACACTGTTGCTGTTCCCTCCAGACTTCTTGGAGGAAACGATAGTTGTGCCACTTCTTGGAGGCTTACCTACAGAGAGGAACTCGGTTTCTCTGGGATTGAAGTAACTGCTTCCCTGAAGCAAAGGATCTTCATTTCTGCCTTCTTGCCGGCTGCAGCCCACAATTGCAGATGAGGTAGGCTTGGTTTTCCGGGGAAGGCTGGAGTGATGGGGACTCTGTGCTGACACTGCAGTGTTTAGGGTGTTGGCTCTCACCTTAGGGGAGCCTTTGGGGGAGGCTTTGGTTGAGTCAAGGGAAGGTGGGCACTTGGTAAAAGGAGGTTTGTTTGGGGTGGCGGGGTCACTGTCCAGCTCTGAGAAACAGACGCCGCTATCGTTCAATGAGCTCTTCAGGCCGTGCTGCAGGAAAGGGTGTCTGTGGAATAAACTCGGCGAGGTCAGCATGGATGAACTCTGAGCAGAAACAGTCTCATCCCCTGGGTAAGGCCTGCCCGTCAGACGGCTGCCTTCGCTTTCAGCCGGCCATGATCTGACGGGCGACTGCCACTCCGGTGGCTCGGCTCCGTGCCGCGACGTGTACGCATCATACTCGTCGTTGATACTGCTGATGATGCTGACCGGACCGGAACCAGAAGCTAAAGCCTGCAGAGATAGGTCGGGGTTGAAGGTGAGCAGGTTTGAGGGACGGCCGTTGTCTGGGACCAGACCGTGAGGAAGCTCCTCTACAACGGTGAACACAAGCTCGTCCTCCCCGTTCAGCTCCACAGGCTGCTGCAGCGTGACCGTGGTCCTCAGAAAGTCCCTGTCCAAGCATCTTTCAAACAGAGCCGCCCGGAGGTTGCTGACTTCTGCAGGGTACATGCTCATATGAGGGGCCCTGTCCATGTCAGGTGACCCCAGAGGGAGGCCTTGATAGCTCATCCCCACTGGGGGAGTCCTGCCGAGAGCCTCTCCGGGCTCCGATGCTACCCTGGAAGACCTGGGTAAGGATGGTGAGGCTGAAGGCTTGGGCACACCTCCTCTGAGGTAGACCTTCTCACGCACCACAGGTTCTGAGTCCTGGCTGGAAGTCCAGTTGGGGCTTATCGAACATGGCTGAAGGGGGGTGGCCGAGAGTTTCTCCCCATCTGCACTCGTCCTCTTGGAAGCGCCCTGGAGGGAGTCAACTGAGACGAGTCTGGACTCCCTCTGATCTGGTGTTGGTGTGCTTTCTGAGAGGTCTTGCGCGGAGGTCTTGTCAGGTTTGGGGGGCGGTACCTCCTCTGCAGCTTTGGCGGATCCGGTCTTAGCCTCGGCCTCGGTGCTGAACGTGGCCGGGCCCTCGCTACCATCTATGCAGTCCAGTCTCTCCTGCAGCTCTGCGAAGGTGTTGCATTTGAGGTGATCGCCGTCCGCCCTTGGCGCCTCTTTGATCCTTTTCTTGTTCAGGGAGGGGATGATGGGGACGAAGGAGGGGGGGCCCTCATTGTCGCTCAGCTCTCGGTCGGACACGGCCGCCCCTCCAGGCCCAACGTAGATGACCGTGTCGCAAGACTGTTCGCTGCTGGAGGAGTAGTCCGGATCACTGGAGAGCAGCAGGGGGGTGTCTGGGTCCAGGGCTACGATCCGAGGGTAGAAGGGCCGAAGGTGAGGGGGTCGGCGGGAGGGGCCTTCCTCGCAGGAACTCTCCCCCCCAGAGGAGCTGGACGCATACTACAGGAGAAAGGAAACGGCCCAGAATTAACAGGTGACCCGCATGTTGGAGAATTTGGTACAATCGGAGGTTAAAAGTGCAGACATGATTAAATTTATTGTCAGATTAAATCAACTCCTGCGTCCATGTAGCTTCTACAGTCTCTGAAATACAAATACAAGCTGTCATACAGATAAATGAGGGCGAGAGTTTCTCCTCCCCCACAGAAACAACATCATCGATTATCCATCATATCATGACTCACTGAGTTATGAGCACAGGAATCCCTGACCTGATCTGCATCAGAACCCTGGCCTCAGAAAATCAATCCAGACGCCAGCAGACATCTTAGTCACAACCAGTGAATGCACTCAGCTGCCTGCAGCAGCAGCTTCACACTGGGGCTGATTTAGGCCAAATTAGGGATCAATAATCTAATAGCATTGATCCAAATATGGCCACAATTATCATTAGTAAGATTTTACCAGCTCAATCTGGCCTCAGAAATTGGCTTTTAACTCTAATTCAATTAATGCTATGCCTTTATATTGTTGTAATGGTTTGTATCGTAGTATGTATATTTGATTAGATTTTGGGGATGATCTGAATCACCACTCAAAGCTAGGAATGTTTTTAAGGATTTTTTATTCAGGGGAGAAGGTGATAATTTAGCCATTAGAGCTCATAAATCCCACAAACATTGGCAAAAGAAAGTACAATGGCTTTGCAAGAGTTCTGCACTCCAAGTGCTAGTCTGTAATTTAATTGAAAAAATAAATAATTAAAAACATTGGAATAAAAAAGAATCTACAGTTAATTATTAGGATGTTAACTGAATACATAGATGTGAATTACTAAGAATAAATTGATTAAACCAATCAAATATTAATAAGGCTTGAAGTGGTTGTTTTGTGTGAGGTCTGCATGTGCACATATTGATCAGTGGTCTTGATTCCAAACTAAATCATTATGTTGCAGAATATTTGATAAACTTCCAATCATTATTCACTGAATCAATACGACTTTGTATCCTCGTGATTTTAATCTCATGCTTCCCTCAGCTGGATGAATGAAAGATGAGAAAGAGGAGGAGTACTTTGGCCTTCTTCTTCCTCGTGCGGTGGACGCGGGAGGCCAGCTGCAGCGTGGTCAGCGTCTCCATGTAGCTGGCCGGCGAGTCGGAGACGTGGGCGATCATGGTGGTTCGACAGTTGATGTTGCCCAGGGATTGGCTGAGCAGCATTGTGAGCCTGCTGTCCCTGAATAATACATCAAGAAACCCTCGTTAGCCCCAAATAAAGGGGGGAAGAAAGCTGGATGGAGAAACCCCCGAAGGACCCCAGAGACCTGCAGAGGGGGAGAAACCCTCATCTGACTTTCATGAAACCACTTTGAACTACACTTCGCTCGAGAGAGCCGGAAGAAAACTAAGAAGAGAGGGTTGGCGGGTTTCTGCTCCTACCTGTACGGGACGTGTTTGGCCCCGTTGGCGAGCGCCAGGATGACGTTTCCCAGCGCACACAGAGACAGACACTGAGCTCCGCCCCCTTCTCTGGTCTTACTGATGTCCGTCTCACAGCTGCCCAGATCCAGGAGGTGGAGGCGGCTCCAGCCGGACACTGAGACACAAATAAACACCAGTTACATGTCGGACAGCACATCCACAAATAAACATTACCTACGATAGTCCCAGTGAGGAAAAACAAGTCTTTATCCAGAGTCAGGAATAACAAGTTTTTCTACAAGGATAAAGAAACCACGACTCTCCCTAAAAAGTCCATCAGACAGCTGCAGTTAGTACAGAATGCTGCCGCTCCAGTCCTCACTAAGACCAAACCTGGATCTTATAACCCTGGTACTCGGATCTTTACACTGGTTGGTCCACAAACACCTGGATGGTTTATTCAGGAACATCTTTTTCGTTATGAATCAACCAAATCCCTCAGGTCATCAGGGTGAGGTCTACTTCTACTCCTTACCTGTGGAACAAACTCCCAGAAAGCTGCATATCTGCTGGATCTCCCATCAAAACAACCTTAAATCAACTTTTTTAAACATTTCATCTCTGTTTTTTCTCGTTTGATTTGATGTCTTTTGTTTCCTTTAAAAGTTTCATTTTATATCAAACAGGAAAGCGGCCCAAACTGGACTCAACTGATCGATTCAAACAGTCAGAATGATTCATGCATGAAGTTTGTTTTAATTTTCTCTAATGAATATTCAGTGTGTGTTGAAGCTGCGTCTCGTTTCAGTGACTGGGAGGGATAATGGCGGGAGATGAGCCCACATCAGCAAGATTCAGGAACTGCTGAGTGTACGAACGCCGCCAGGCCTCATTAACCGCGGACTCAGAGGCAGTAAAACACCGATAACTGGAAATGTCTGCGCGGGGGCAGGTGGATGTGGGCGCAGGAGAAACCATCATGTCTGTGATTCTACATGAAGCTAATTAGCAGCTACATGTTTGGAAATGAGAAGCATGGATAACAGCTGCAGCAGGACTTTAATGCTTTGTTCACTGCTGACCAGACATTATTTAATCCAAATAAGCAGAAACATAATTTTCCACATTCTTTTGTAGATTTATAGGCTCATCCGGGAGGTTCCAGCATCTCCGTGAAGAAGCTCATTTTACCCACAGAGACCCTGATGAAGATCATCAGATGATCTGCAGGGAGAATACTCATTTAAAAAGTCGGGAAAAATATAAATAAAAAGAAAATTAAATGTTTTACGAATCTCACCAACCCATGTTTTATTCCCAGTAGAACATAAACATCTTATTTTATTCCCAGTAGAACGTAAACATCGTATTTTATTCCCAGTAGAACGTAGAAATCGTATTTTATTCCCAGTTGAACGTAAACATCGTATTTTATTCGCAGTAAAAGGTAAAGGTCGTATTTTATTCCCAGTAGAACGTAAACATCGTATTTTATTCCCAGTAGAACGTAAACATCGTATTTTATTCCCAGCAAAACGTAAACATGGTATTTTATTCCCAGTAGAACGTAAACATCGTATTTTATTCCCAGTAGATCGTAAACATCGTATTTTATTCCCAGTAGAACGTAAACATCGTATTTTATTCCCAGTAGAACGTAAACATGGTATTTTATTCCCAGTAGAACGTAAACATCGTATTTTATTCCC
>JAVQJG010091018.1:0-36030 GCA_036024015.1 Craterocephalus amniculus | reverse complement strand
TATATTTAATAATAACATCATCTTATTTTACTATTTGATGGCCATAATATATATGTGCCTTTTATTTATGAAAATGGTATTTATTTCAAAGTCTTATTTATATTTATTCAATTTTGAATATTTTGGGCCTACATACCAATTAAGCCTGCCATGGAATAGGGAATATCGACTGATACCAGAAAAAAACCCAAATATCGGCCGGCTGATGAATTGGCCCTTACCTCTCAAGTTTTTAAAGTTAGTTAGGTGAGTCTGTTCCTTAGGAACTAAGAACCATTGAATTTTGGGGATCTTTTAGTTGTTTTTTGTTTTTTAATTATTTTTTTTAAAATCATGTCTTGCCCCGGGGTGGATACTCTCCCAGCAATGACTGAGAGTGACACAGCATATATTAATGTTATTAGCATCTCAGTGTACAAAATTGGGTAACTGTTCAGACTAAAAGCAGTTACACATTACAGTTTTAGCATTCTCATAAGTCTACACCAAAGCAAACTGGCTTCCAGAGCATTTGACTTGGCTACAACAAAATGTTTGATGTATGCAGAGAAGATGCATCCGAATCGAAGCAGACTACAACTTTAAAGAGCAACACAGATTCCAAACATGACATCTACATAATATATGTTTTCTGAGCTGACAGACTGAGAGATGACTGCACTGTTTGCAACAGATAGTATTAATATGTTTACTGTTTGATACTCACCCTGAAGCAGTATTAATATGTTTACTGTTTGATACTCACCCTGAAGCTATGATTCCTGCGCTGTTATTTCCATGCTGCATTCTTCTTGGCGTGGTAATGGTGCGATCAGGAGGACTCATCGTACAGAACAATCTCAGAAGATTTTCATCTTCAGATGAATTCCACAAGTCGCTTTTATCTTATTTGGCTTTCAGCTACACACTTTTGGTTTGTTTTAGTTTTTTCGTTCTGTTGCTCAGGTGCCGGAAACCACCATAGCATGAAGTTAAACAAATGACATTTCTTAAACCAGTGTGGCTCGGTGGTGTTTCACTGTGTACAATGAAAACCCAGCAGACGTTAAATTGCTGCTAGCTTGCCTATCATTAGCATGCAAACCAGTGGTTTACCCTAATGCTTAGACCCCTTAATCTAAATTAGCAATCTACTTTGACAATATTCGGAGTTTTTTATATCTTTAAGATCCAATTATTTGTCTTAATTTGAAATATTAACATGATTTTGTGGCAGCCTTGGAAACTATTGGTTACTGAGGTCAAAATGAAGAAACAGAGAAAAAAGAAAAAGACAGATTTGATGAACACACTTGAACCTGTCCTCATGTGACCTGAGCTTTATCATGACTTTTAATGCACATTCTCCTCTGCAGCTATGTCTGTGGGTGCTTGGATTCAAAAGCCGAAACACGCACACACACACACACACACACGCACACACACAAACACACATACACAAAAGTAATTCCCTTTCATGGACATCAGGAGGAATAAAGGTTGTTCACTATTCAGCAGAATCCACTCTACCACTCAACAGAATATTCGTTAATTTATTTATTTAACCTCATGGTGCCATTTTTGTCTGCAAAATCCCTGGGGAGGAAAATGCATTAAGCCACTGACTGTATTTACTTGTGTTGGATTGATGCGGATGTGTGAGGGCAGGTCAGGGATGGAGGATGAGAAATTGATCATCGTTGAATGAGTGTCAGGGGGAATCTTGATATCCAGAACTGCTTTTCACGCTCTGAGCTTGGAGAATCAAGCAAGGACTCGCCACCATCTGAGAGTACAGCTACTTACCACACAGATTAAGACACTGTCGTCTGCTCAGCCAGATACATTTCAGTGATGTGTTTCATTTGATTGTACGAGATAATTGACTTATACACCAATATAGGGTGATGTGTGGTCTGATGTGTTTTCTCCCGCAAGTGATCCATTGAAACATTCCCATGGAGTGAAAACATAACAACACATTGTTATGACATTCCCCAAACTGCCATTTCACAAAGATTACATGCTTATAAAATAATTGAATGTATTGCAAATCCACAAACCTTTGCACATCTGAATAGTTTGCAGCAGTAGGCTGTCATCTTCATAATTCCTCTGCAGTACATTAATTAAATCAAGGAAATGTAGCCTGTGACATGCAAGGCTTGTCAGCTGCTGCGGGTACCAAGATAAACACAGAAAATACAGTTTTTCTTGATGTTTATTTCTTTAGTAAAGCTGAAGCATGATTTGCCTTCTTCTGGGGCAATCTCCAGAAGAGAAGGAGAAATAGGTTAGGTCCAGCAGGCTGTGGAGATGGCCAGGGTGAAAGTGGGTCTTTCAATTATTGAATGCAAGTGGCATTATTTCAGGAAGAGAAGCGCACTAGCAGGGCTGCAAATACATTTTGGAGCAAAGGTGCACTGGTGGGTTTGGCAAAAAGAACATACAAAATTTACAAAAATAAACATTTAGGGGCACAACCGAAATTTGTGAAAGTTTATTTTTAATCTCATAAAATTACATTTAAGGCTTTAAATTAGTGCTGCACAATGATTAAACTTTTAATCATGCCGTTACGCATAAAATCCAATGATGATTGAATACTTCTGTTTTTAAAAAAATTTTCAGATTCACTCTAGATGAACAAAAGTGCAAAGAAATCTTGTCACACATTTGTAAAAACAGATGAGCTCATTTTTAGCATCTCTTTATACAAGCAGCAAACATATTTATTATAAATCTCAACTTAAATATGTCTGTAGTAAAAGCAAATATTTATAGAATAGATGGATGGAAAATTTTGGATTTATTAATTAACAGGTAAAAGTCAGCTTAACGAATATCAAAGTGGCGTGAAGCTGCCTTTCTTCTAAACTTAGACAGAGCAATATCTGAGCGACTTTCCGCCATCAGATGTGTTTCCCTGATGGAACAAACAAAACTCCGGATCTCAGGTCTTAGATCATCTAGAATGTGAGAGAGGAGGTGATGTTTCAAAACAAAAATAAAGAAATTGACCTGAGAGTGTGTAAATATTGAGTTTATTTTCTCTTAAAATTACATATAAGCAGATGTAGAAAAAGTGACATCTGATCAACAAAAAGGGATGGCATGGCTAGTCTGTACAAAAGTAATTTAGCAACGTTTTAAACGGAGTGAAGGCCTCTACATACTCCGCGAGAAGCAAGAAATTTGTTCTTGTTGTCAAGGCTGCAAGAGCGAGAAAAAAGTTCTTTTTCGGCAGGCCATTTCATTCTGTGCTAGAAGCAGCGCGCAAGACGAGCCGGTTGACCCGCTTATTTTTTATTTTACGTGAAACTTGGTCGGTAACAGTGCAGGACTGTGCACGCGGCAGTATCCGCGTCTTTATTTACAGTGTGTTGGAAACGTTTTTGTACTTTCTCACCACCTCGATCAGCTGTTAGTTAAAGGTGTTCATTAATCCTTGTAACCATAAAAATGCGGAAGTCACTATGTCTAGCTTCCTACTTTCACACCTTACCTACGCCCACCTCACATCGGGCCAATCACACAACACTTCTCGGAACCCCTCGAGAAAAAGGTTCGACCAGCTCGATGTGGCAAGAAGTGTCCTCACTCACGTCCGGCGAGAACAAATGACATCATGTTTTTATCCGACCCTCAAGAGCAAGAGCTTCTCTCAGCTGAGAAGCAGGAATACAGAATCACTACGTCCGCAGCACTGCAAATTGCTGGCTTTGTTCAAACGTGCATAGGTGCACGTGCGGTCAAAAATGGGCCGCACTGCTCCAATTTAACGTGCACAAACTTGCACACACACCTGGATTTTCGAGCCGTGAATAGGGTTTGCAGTGGATTAGTAGCTGATTACATGCAGCGGCATTGAACAGAGCAAGTCTGCCATTTCTCTAACATCATAACACAAAGACCTGTTTTGTTGCAGAGTTTGAAAGTAAATCCCTGTTGCAAAACGCTGCTTCCAAAGTCCACGAAAGAATTCTTTAGCCGCGAAAAAAAAAAGTGAAAAATGAACAAAATCATTTTGAAATTACCTGCAACATAAAACTGATCCAGCAGTGAAAGGCTTTCTTTTGTGCCTTTGATGTTTGCCTTCCCACACATCTTGAAAAGAACTCTCACCTGACAAATCTGTTGAAAATTTAGAGGAGAACAAATTAAAAACCACCAATAAATGCTGTTATATTTTGAATTAAAGGCATTTCAAGGATGGATGGTGGGATCTGCCAGGCATGAAAAAGCCCTTTGTGCTGCTTGTGTGGACTCATTTGTTTGACAGCGCCGATTTTCATGTGCTGAATGCAAAGGTAGAGTTTGTGAGTAATGAGAGGATTACAGGAAATACAGTGTCATGATGATGCAACTGTATTTTAATCCACACAACTGCTGATTATCTCTGTCTTTGCACAGTTTAAAACTTGCTCCCACAAGTTTTAGAGGCCTAAATGTGCAGGCTGTATTTCTCTTTTTTGGCTTGCCAAGTCATTATTATAAATCAAACTGAGGTATGATTAAAAATTAAATGCCTTACACTTAATTAATTCTAAAGTTTGGCCTTTGCACAATTCCGAAGTTAAAAATTAAAATCATAACATGTGCTTTTTTTTTCAAGAAATACAATCATAGGCACCAAAGAAGACTGGCTAACTCAGAGGATTCATTAGCTTTAGTTAATTAATATTCTTGGCTGGTGTTGACTTCTAGATTATTCACCACCCTGGCTTGAACCTTAGATATATGATTAATATTTATAGAGACTGTCAGGAGCTGTCAGCCTAATATGATTCAGCAAGGCTTCAAAACTCAAGAGCCAGTTGATGTGCCTATAAATCAAAGGGTGAGCAGGGAAAAATCCCACAAAGCTAAATAAGAAGAATCCCATTACAAACATGTAGCCTTTCTGCAGGGACACACACTTTGATTTATCAGTATAATGCTGTTTATGCATCCTTCTATTATATGTTTTAAATATTGGAGGAAATGAATATGTCAAAGAGAGTAAAGGAGCTCAGGCGGCATGACTGCAACTCATGCATTACAATGGAAGAGTGTGCAAGCTTCTCTTTCATGCAAATCTGCCTTGCACACACACACACACACACATATTTGCAAAGTACTACTGTACTATCCAATTCTCCTGTGCATCTTGTAAGTATGCAAGTATTTTTAGTAACACACAGCACGCTGTGTTTCCAATGCAATGTGTCAGGATTCAGTCAGATGGTCCTCAACGATTTGCCCACAGCTCTGCAGAAGGGATGTGCTTGTCCCTAGCGCTGGGAGGGGTCACGTGCTGACCTCATTGTCTGCACGAGTGAGTGCACTCTGCAGCATCAGTGTGCAGTTTTCCTGCATGTAATGAGACAGCGACTTATCACACGGCTCATAGCTAATTGATTGATTTGGCACACATTTCCCAGACGGAAACCTTTTCTTTTGTTTTTCTGTTTTCTTGTTTTTTATCTGCTTAAGTCTGTTAGAGGGGTAGAGGAACGGATGAAAAATGAAAAGGGACTTCTTTGGAAACAAACAAGGAAAAAAGATTAAATAATTTCATCCACAGAAAGGAACTGGCAAGCTTTATTACTCTGCTTCACCACCCCTGCCCGTCCCTCATACTGCTGTGGAAAAGTCTCTGCGATGGAGAAAACATATTGTTCCTTTGTAAACACAGAGCTTAATGTCTTATTTACAAGCTGCAGCCACTGTGGTTGACACGGTTGATATGGTGGCACAAGTGTCCCTCTCCCTTTTTGAGTCCGCACAGAAAAAAGTTGATCCAAGACAGGCGGATCCATCTTTTGCCGTCGTCCTTGCAGTGTTTTTCAGAAATCGCATATCCCCCTTACGGACCTTCAGAGGCTGCAGCTGGCCTGCTTCCTTCACTGGTACATTAACTCCTGTGGCTCGTGCTGCTATACAGGAGCAGATGTTGCAGAGTGAGAACAAAGCTAGTTGGCCATGGGGTTAATAACACTCATCCAGAGGTCTCTTACTCTGTTGCCAGGTGTGTCACACTCAAAAATATACTTTGCTTCCTTTTGTTGCTGCTCTTTGACCTCTTTTTTTCACACCATGGAGATCTATTCAAGTCAGAGTCTGATGGATTCTGTTCCAGTCTAAGTGTCAAGTTTATACGGAGGTGCTTTCAGAACTGGCAGGGAGTAAAATTATCAAGGATGTTAAAAGTTCTGAGGTCTCTGAAGTGACGTGTTTTAGTGTTTTATTTATAAAAGGAAGCAGTAAAGTGGTTTTGACACACTTAGAATAGTTTTTCTCCATTTTTGTTTTGATTAAGGCAGTCCCTGAATCCTGCCCAACGTCTCTGAGGGAAGAAAGCAAAGAAATGTCGCTGTAGCCAAAGAAGAATCTCAGATGCTTTGAATTTGTTTCAGAAACTGTATCTGTGTTATTACATGATGCCAAAAGTTTCTTTTTCGTTTGCTTTGCAACTTTTTCCTGTTACAACTTTCCCATGGCGTGCCAAGTTGTGCTCCTGCAATATTTCTGAGATGACTGTCATTCACAAGGGTTAGCTGTATTCATTTTTTGTAAGAATTGAATAGTTATTCTTTTTTCTTTTGCTGATCCGTGACGTTCCCATTGTAACTCAGACAGTAGTGCTAGTGGTAGACTCCATCTGAGAAAGGCTACAGATACACATCAAAATGCCAGTGAGATTTTCCTTTTGGATCAGCTCTTGGCAGCATATTGTCTTTTGTTTGCATTTGCAACCAGAAGGGAAAAGAATTTATCTGTATTTTTTTTTAAAGAAGAAGAATCAAACACTGACTCAGTTTTTGGCATATTTAGTTCATTTGAGAATGGGTTTAAAACCTTACAAAGAACATCAGCGTTGTCTCTGGATCTTGCATTGTCTTCAAAAACAATGAAGAATTTACCGAGCTGGTATAGCTTCACTTGTGTTCTGGTTTAGTATGTTTTATGTTCATCCTTTCTCTTGGTTTCCAGTGAAGAGTTTGTTTGGTTCAATGCCAATTTCTTCCCATGAAATGCATCTCCTAAGACACAGCTGCATGCTTAGACAGCTAATGGCTGTGTTTTTTATGCTGCAGAGCTGTGAGCCGAGTGTAGCGTGATGGCATTTGTTCTGTCTGCCCAAGGCCTGGTCTGTCATTGTGTATCAAGCCAGCCACTGGCCGTGACTCACACATGAACCCTCTGGGTGCTGGAGCACACCGAGACGACATAGTGTTTTAACGTTCAGTGCACAGAAACGCGGGGCTGGGGTGGGGGGTGGCATCGGAGGGTGTGGCACAGCATGGACGGAGATGATGAGGTGGTGTTAGTCACCATTTCTCTCAGCAGCAGCAGGGGCTGCAGTTATTTCGCTGTGCTAAAAGTGTCTTTTTTTCTGTGCATCTTGTGGCCTGCAGTCATTACTATGATGAATCTGTACTGATTGTTTTTTCTCTGCAGGACAACTGCATACCCAGCTTTTTTCTTGATTCTGGAGCATTGGACTTTTCTATGTCTGCTCAGTCGTAGTGCTGCAGCTCCTATGAACATATTTACACTAAGGTTAAAACTCAACACGGGTTGCTAAATGAAAATAAACCACAGTCAGCGGGTGCTACCACTGACCCTGCAGAGTTTTACATCGACAGGGCGATGGCACACGACTGCCTTACAAGCTCTGACCAAAAGACAGCCGTTGACCACAATTTCTAATAAGCCTGACTTTGAGAGAAAAATGGTTTATCTCATGACAGCTGGAGCTACAGAGCAGGACTTCCAGCTCCTCCTCAGACTGGTGAAATGGATCTGTCGCCTTTCATTTTTGTCGCTCCTCCTGTCAGTTCCTGAGGACACCGTGAGACACTTCAGTCAGTAAACATGGAATGTGCACACTTTCCCAGCAAATGCAGCACACATTAGCGTGTCCCCCTGCGTGTCATGTTTCCATCACTGCCAGTCGAAGCTGAAACCAATAAGCACCCGTTGCTCCTGCAGTTATTTGACCCGGGACTGAATAGCAGTACCCTCCTCCCTGCTGAAGACAGAACCCAGATGTTAGCTGGCGTTAGTATTCCAGAGGGTGAAGGGGGCTTATGTTCCCGTTTATTTTCAGCTATTGTTCTCTGCTCCTTTCTCTGTGCAGCAGAATATATTTATACATAGTCCCCCCCCCCAAGAACAGCACTACATTAAGAACAGCATTTCTGGCAAATGCCAACATTTTTCTGACCTTGGCTAAATGCATTTTCCATTTTGTAAATTAGGAAGATCAAAACCAGTATTTACATAAATTAAAATGTCATTTCTTTAAATCTGTTGAGTCCCAGAGATATTTGCCAATATTCTCACTTTCACATTGCCTGCCCCTCCGCTCTCTGCGGTGGCCTTATCAGCCCCACTGACGTATTTTCAGAATCATATCCATCAATAGATGTCAAGTCGAAGCCCACCACCGCCACCCCCATTTACTGACAAAAAGAGTGGCCGTTGTATAACATCATCTATCATCCTGGGGCCTTTGTTCAGCATCCTGTCTCGTATGGGGGCTAGCAGCCAGTGTGAGGGTGGCATTCTGTTTGACAGGCCGGTGCAGATGCTAAATGACAGTGACACAAAGAGAGAGCCCTCCACACAGGTCCTGACAGGGCTGTTTTCCATAGAGAAGAGGCTTGACTTGACTTAAAGGCCCAACCCAAAATCAGATTACAGCTCGGCCCTTGACACCCCGTTGGCCTGTTTTTTAATGTTTGTAATTCACCTCGATGGGAACTGATGAAACAGTCATTGAAGCTCTCAGCAGTTTGTTTTTTTTTCCTTTTCTCTTTTTGTTGGTTGAGCAGTTTATTCAACAAGTGTCCTTGTCTAAATAATGACTCAAACTATGAAAATGTCATTTCAGCTTTTAGCTTTGGTTTTCTCTTAGGTAAGGAGTAGAGACTTTCGGTGGACAGAGCTCTGAAAGACAGTGGCACTGACTGTTTGTCCCGATGAAATGCCCTTGAGCTAGAAACTGAATCATTGTGTCTCCTATTGTGAGCCACTTGATTAGAGCATTTTCCAAATGCCTCAAGAGTAAAAGCAATGATAGTATTCATTCCAGTGTTTCGGTTTACCTTGCACCCATTTTTCTCTGATGCCCTGAAGGAGAACTGCTGTTGTGCAGCCTTTTGTTAAAATGCTGAATATAAAGCGCTGTCATATCCGAAGGCACATCAGTTGTTGAGATATTGATACTCAGACACATCTCCGCACTGTGGTCGGATTACGCAGCCTTGCTGTTTGCAAAGTTGTCTTTCTTGCTTAGGTGTGTCGAGGCTGGTTTTGGATTTACATCCCTTGTGTTTCTGCTGGTGTAGTTACTGTATTATCCGAGGCTGTAAGCTTCAGGATTAGTGTTTTTTGTACATGCTTTAGGGTTTCTTGTAATACTATTCTCATTAAAGTTTTAACGTGACTTTAACTCCCATGTCTGTCAAACGTGTTGCAAAATGTCTGAAGTGTTTGACAAGTTTTTCAACATAAAAGGTATTGGCTTTACGCTGATGAACAGGACTTTTATTGGATGATCAAAACAAGTGTGTCAATTTACTGCCCCAGTGAGCAAGCAATTCTATTAATGGCTTAATTTCAAAGTCTTTTGGACAAAACTTTTATGTCCAGTTTAGTCTCATTGTATGGGATCCATTAGAGAGAGGAAAAGCCTGCCTTGATTTGCTTTAAAGGAAATAGAAATGCAGTGCATTTGTAGATCAGAGGCGCCTCTGTGAAGATGCTGCTCTTTGAATTCATCAGTGAAAAGAAAGCAGATGAAAGCAGAGTCCAAAGGACACCAAGTGTAAAACACTCAAATGTTGACCTTGAACCAACATGCTAATACACGTCTGGTTTCAGACTAATTGATTAGATTAAACAGTCAGTTTGCTGAGAGCATGCTGTAAGCTGCCATCGCTACACTCATCCAAGTTTGGAATCAGAATTGCTTCTTTATGTGTTTGGAGAAATATATATCGCTTTTGTATTTTGCGACATAATTAAACAAGTTGTAAAACCGATTTCAAAACTGCAGTTTGAACTTGTATCTGCTGAAGTAGATTGGAAAATAATGCATAAATGTCAGCTAAATGACAGTAATGTAATGTAATGCATATATCATTACCATGAAATCAATGCAAGAAAATCACTCAGTTCCCTTTGAATCATTGTGTGTAGTTCTCACCAGAACACGCAGATGGAAGTTTCACTTTAAATCAGCAGTATGAGTAATGATGGTAAGCAACCGTCTGGGCATTATTCACTGGGATCGAAGACCGGTTATCACCGGTTAACCAAAAATAACTGCGATGAAGTGGAGGAACCGGGACACAGCACTTCGCTTTGACCATGTTTTTTTTCCCACTTCCGAGACGCAGACAACAGTGATTCTCACACGCTTTTTAGATTATTAATAGGATAACCTTTAGAAACAAAAATGAAATGTTCAGTCAGTGTTGCTGCATTTTTATCCAGTGCAATTTGCATTTAAGACTCTTTTAAATGGAAATTAAAAAGTTACTGGCAGTGTTTATGGAGCACATAACTTAATTCTTGTTAACTAAAACTCGGTGGAAGAAAAATTTCGGAACGCAGTGGCTTTCTGTCTCCCAGAGAGAATGACCACTTACTTACGGCGCTCTGTGCCAGAAACCATTTGTAAAGAAGAGCCGCTGAGCTTTTGGGGTGGGAATTCCAACAGACAAGACTGATGGGTTATAAAGCTCTCATTATCTAAGGGGTTAAAGGGACACCACGAGGAAGGGAGGGGGGTCTACGGTAACAAAACAGGTTGTTTTAACTCGGCGCATACAGAGGGATCCCTTTCATTTAGGTCTGAATGGGGTTCAGTTGCGTCTTGAAAGGCAGACTCAGGCGTCGGTGGAATGTCGGACTACTTTGTCTTTTTTATCTTTGACAACTGTCCTCTGCCCTTTTTGCATTTCGATACCATCTCAGGGTCAAACAGCGCTCCGCTTGTGCTTTAAAACCTTCCTTAAGGATAAATATGGGTTTATCATGCGGCTTAGATATACAGTATCTTGGGGAAAAAAAGCAGCAATGGAGGGTCGGCTTAATCTTTCTGAAGCCTGAATGTCTGACATTTGTTCTGGTTCAACTTTGCATAAAGTTAACGCACTAGAAAACTGGATACTTCTCATTCCTTTCGTGATGTTAATGTGCTGTAAAAATGCTGTTTGCAAAAAAGTTCCCCCGTATGAAAGGCTTAGTCATCAAAAGAAGGCTCAACTTTCTCCTTGGGGTAGAAGTTAACAATTTTGTTCGTCCTGCCTTCTTTCTTTTAGCTGTAATAACCTGGGGAGACTTTGTCGTCCAGCCGCATCACCTGATCCTTTGACTGTAACAGCATCCCAGCTCCTGCCTGCCCATTCTTTGCTGCAGAGCTGAAATTCCACTCTGCTTTCTGAGAGCACACTGCTGCGATAATTTTCTTTTACCTCTTTTTTTCTTCCAGATGCTGCCGTACAGCTTTTCATTTACATAAAAAAAGACTGAACAGGCATTAAATCCTGTTTTAAGAACAAAAGTGTTGGTGATTACTTTGCCATCCATAAATAAAACATTTGGAAATGAGGATTTTCTGAATGGCCGTCTTAATGGTGTTCTAGTCGACAGGTGAGAAGCGCCTGAAATGCCTGCTGCTGAACGCAAGCTGTTTCCCGTGACAGCTTCATCTGTGAAACCGTATTCTCCAAGGACTCGGAGCCTGCCCAGGGATCACCGGGACCGTTTAAGATTACACGTCTGCGGGCAGGGAGCAGCAGATAGGTGAAATTAATTGGCTTCGTCACCAGCCGTCCCTCCGCCCGCCCCCTCTTTTCACTCCTGCCAGTGACGACAGGCAGAGTGACAGAACGAAGCAAAAGGAGCCCAACCTCGCAAAATCTACCTGAGCTACTTGTCTAACACACAAGGATGCTGGTACCTGGTTTCTGTGGCATATAATCAAGAGAGGGAACCCTTCTGCCCCCCCCCTACTGATTGGGTGTGAAAGAGGTTGCAGACCTAGTTTCATGCAATTAGTGGAGGGATGCCAGACGCTAATGGAGCACAGAAGTGTTTGCGATGCATTATGATGGGATTGTTGAGGCAAGGGGAAATAAAAAAAAATAAAAAGACGGGGGTCGTTTACCCACAGGAAGAGTATCACAGTACAGAGACAATAAACCAGAAGGTACATTGGGGAAATTATCCACACAGCTTGCTTTTGGGTGAGGGACTTATTAAGGAAGGGCACTGCGGGGACGTGAGATGGCTCAGGATAACATGATAAATATTATTGAGGAAATGCAGATGGTTGGGCACAAGGGAGGACTCTGCAGGGAAACAATACTGAATGGGTATTTCTGTAGTAATTATGCACTAATTTGTGTTGACGGCAGATGCGGCGTTGATTCTTTCTCGAGACTCCAGGCCAATTCTGATTGGTGACAACAGAGGGGAGGAGACCTTTTGTGTTCAGACAAAGCAGCTCAAGAGGGGATAAAAGGGGAAGACAGCAGGAGAAGGGAATTAAATATGGATGATTCAAATGTCACGTTTGAATATGTGGACAAAATATCAAAAAGTGTAGCAGGGCCTCGCATTAGAGCAACCGGGCGTCTTGATGCTGTGAAATTAGTGCAGACAGACTCGGATGCAAGTAATTTGACTCGGGTATGTACTCTTACATTAACAAGACACCCTGTTGAGTTTGTCGGGCAAGGAGTTTGTTTAAGAATTGGATTTTATTACTTTCTTCCTTACATTCCTCATTAAAAAAAGTTTTTATATTCATTTTACATTTGCACCCAGAAATGTCAGTTTGTTAGTTTTCCTGACGGTATTTTGGATTTTATAACTTAATGGGAAACGATAATAAATGTGCTCAGTGCCATAAACAAAGCTTGCATCCAATTAAACCCTTTTATCAAATGTCAGGTTTCAGAAAGATGTAGACAGGCATTTTCAAGAGGAGACCAAATCTTTTGCTGTTTAATCAGCAGTGACATAAAGCCTGTAAGCAAGCTGACACAATTTTCCTTAATTTATACAGATTGAAAAAAAGAATTCATTGGCACTTTTGATAAGAAATATTCCTAGTTGGCTTATTAAGTTATCCAAAGTACAGGTTAATTATTGAACTATGTAACTGCTTCTAAACTGGTGTTGATAGCAAAATAGAAACGGGAACAACACTCCCCCTCTTCTGATGTATTTTTATTTCAGTATGACTTGATATTGGATGGAGATAAGGATGGGAATGTTGGATAATTGTACTCTGAGCTGGAATTGTGACAGAAGTCCAGTGAAAGTCTGAACATGTGCAACTGAATGAGACATTTCCAAACCTATGGGGTCCCAAACAAAATGCCATGGTTGTGTGTGTGTGTTTTTTTGAGCTGGCAGTGATTTCAGACACAGAAATATTTGCTCTTTGAGCACAGAAAAGGAGATTTTCTACATTATGCATCCACTTTGTTTTCACCATAGCTATATAGTGATCTATCCATGAGGCTGATGCTTGAATGTCTAATGTTTTATTAATGGGAAGTATATCAACAGGGAGTCATGCAATGAGCATGCATTGCAGAATAAAGGATATGCCATGGGGCAGAACTGGAACAGAGCTAGTTCAGCTGTAGTTGGGCTGACAGGGACGTCTCGGTGGGCCCGGTCGCATTCCTGTTAGCAAACCAATTAGAGGACAAAAACCATCACAGATCACATAAAAGCAAACTGATAAATTGGACGATATCTGTACTTTCTAGCGTATGCTGCGCGCTCCAGGGAATTGTAATGTCACCGCATCCGGGTAAACCTGCACTGCAGCAACATCTGAACATTTTCTCAGGAAGTATCTCGGAGGCATTCTCCCCGCTTTTTTTAAATGATCCTGTTGTTTGTGCTTCCTACGAACTATACACTGCCAAAATGTCACTGTTTTTTTTTTTTTATAAATAATCATAAAAAGCATTTATCAGATGACAGTTCTGCCTTCTCTTCTTATCTCCGGAAAGTTCAGATTTGAGCTGTGACAGGAGGGACAAGTCCCTGCCTGCACCGACAACGACAAACCGCCTGTGTCTTAGCTACGGCTGAAACAAACCTTGGTGAAACCAGGGGCTCAGCGAACTGAATGGCTCTGTTGTTTAGCTATTGCCGTGTGAATATTCAACGCGTGAATCACTCTTGATTTTTTAAAAGTTTATGCTCTGCTTGACAGTGCATGGAAGACAGAAAACGGAAAAGTCATTTGCTTGTAAAAGGCCCAAGTAAACGGCCGAGGAAGAGAAGAGGTGCTTTCCCCTACTGTCGCCCGTACAGCTTTCCCCCTGAGGCTCGGTGTCCTTGGTACAGATGTTGGGACTTCATGTCCGGTCAGGACATTTTCACTGCCTTTCAGACATGCGCGCAGCCCCTGCCTGATAATGGCAGGCGATGGGCACTGAGTGGCTGTCAAACCTTGACGCTTGTTCGCATAAAGCAGCAACCGGGGCATTTTGGGCTGTCAGCTGCGCTCGCTGGGTTTCTAGGCTCCCATATTGGCCATGTCGTGGTTTAAGAAACGTGTAGAAATTATATATGACTCTGGCCAGAGAGTAAGCTGCGGCAAAGGCGGCCACACCCAGCTCGCCCACATGTCTGCACCAACCGAACAGGGGAAAGAAGAAGGAAAAAAAAACAGCAGCATGGGTGACATCAGCTGTGGCCTGAGCAGTTTAACCGGTCTGTGGATGGTAGCTGTAATCCAGAAAAGCCGTTAAAGTCACCCGCAGGTGGTTTGAACTAGTGTGTGTGTGTTTTTGCTACAGAGGGAGTGTTTGCATAGTGTGTATTGCCATTAGGGATTTGTTTGTTTTTTGGGAGAAGTGCATTCAGGGTGTTATTTAGACACCATGAAATCAGAGGATTACTAGGGCTGACCTTGCACAAGCAGACCCTGCCGCTGCTAAATGTGTCACAAATGTGTTGCGGTGTACTGGGCAAGCGATGCATCCCCCTCTCTGGTTCACTGTCATGCACAAGCGTGGCCTGCTTTCAGTATTAATCTCACCCAATATCATTGAGGTCCTCCCAGGTGAATATTGTTTAAGAGGGCAAAATGAGCGTTTTAATGGAACAGTTGGCAGGGAAAGGCTTAAAATGATTATGAGTCAATAAGACAATGATTTCTTTTTGTTTACTTGTAGGTTTCAAGTAAGTAAAGTGTGTGAGGTAGAGGCTGCATAGCTTTGGTTTGGCAGTAAAATTATAGAGCTGGCTCCCTTTACACCAAATGCAACATGGTTTTAAGTTGTCCTTTTTTAAAACACATTTTTAAAGGCATCTTATACAGCTGAATTTATTTGATTTTTAAAAATATTTTTTATTCTACTTTCCTGAGAGATTCATTTGAACAAATAAAAGGAAAAGATTATGAATGCTTGTCAGTGCTGATGGGTAGTACCCTCTCTTCTACACATCTAAAGCAGGAAAGAAGTGAAAAATGACAAAGAAAATCCCTTGAAACCTGAATAAGATTCATGCCTTTTTGTCAAACCCAAACAGAACCCCTCCATACAGCTGAAATCACTTACAGTATTTAAAACCCTGTATACTGTTGTATACGGCTGAATTGCAATACTGAATAAAAGCAGCCTCATCACATCCATTCTCTATATATACATTTTTTTCTTTCATTATTGACCTTATAGTAATCTTTTACACCTGTAATCAGTATAATTCCTGGATTCTGGCTTTGTCCTGTGCTTTGTGTAACTTCACTCCCCCGCTGTGACCACAGACTGCCTCATCTCTTGAAGTTATTCTAAGTTATTGAACAATGACAGACAAAAACATGAACAAAGAAACAGCTGGACATGCTTCCCTGCTTTTGCTCCGTCATTCATCAGCGTTTGTACAATCCAGTAAGTGTTTTATGACCGTGGTTATTGTAATCCTTTGGGCTATTTACACTTTCTTTTTTTTATTTTTAATTTTTTATGATAAACCCACACTGTGGTGCACCTTTACTCCCCAGTGACACATTTGTTGACCAGGTCTATGGAGCAAACACTGAGGCTGCTAACCAGGTGTGCTGGCGAACACGACCCAAGTATTACACACAGCCTCCTCATTTGTCACGTGCAATGCACGATTCCCACGCTGATGACTGCACACACTCTTAGCTTCTTGTGGTAATCCAGAAAAAAAACTCTCTGTGAGGTTAATGTGCAGCTCTTCGCTACCCGTGGGGAAGTTTGATACAGATCGCTTTTTCAAAAAAAGCACTCCCAGAAGTTTGTTAGATTTATTTGTTTCACAGCAGGTATACTTTCACTTCCATTTTCCCCACATAAAGGGCTCATATTCTTGTTTTTGTCAAAACAACTAAGAAAATCGGAGCATCACGACATATTTGCAGCATTCCGAAAGCATGGATAAAAGCAGTTACATTTTTCCAGATAAAGGATGATAACAGGGATTCCAGGATAGATTTAAGAGACACGGGTTAGCGGTGTTGTTGCAGTAAACAGTTTGCACATTACGCTGCATGAGCTTATGTTGTTTTGTATGCTTGAAGTCTTAAACCTCGTAAGCATCATGGCTCCATCTGCAACAGCCTTACTACAGCAAATGCGATGCTTCCGAAGGCCCATTACTCTTACTGCAGCTCAGTACCCAAAAGAAATCACTTACAGGAAACTTTATTCTGTTTTCTTTTGTTTATTCTTACCATTTCTGTCTCATGTGTGCATTGACAGAATGTAAACATTTCCAAAAGTAAATTTCATTCTTCCAGGACCACACATGCAGGTTGTGTTTACAGCCAACAACACACCCAGCTTTAAGGTGAGAGCTTTTTGGCACCCATCCTTATGGAGACATTCTGCCTTGTGTTTACACAACATGTGAGTATAAAATGACTCTCTGTATGAGTACAATGCTGGACAAACACTCTCATGAAAAGTGGCTGCACATAGATGAGAAACATGTTTGGAAAAATTAGGGTAGGATGTGACTCATTCCAGCATAATTGCGCCCACACTACAGTAAAAATGTATATTTTGCTTTATGGTGCTTCACTGTCCTTTAATTAGCTTAATTTAATCAGTCAAGTGCGTTTCTCATCATAGTCTATAAATAAGCCACATTTTATTCAGCTGCTCCTCAAGGATATTTTCTGCTGCTTTGGTTCCATAATGCAGTTCTAAGCTGTGCTCTGATGCTCGCATGAAAATTTGATGCACTACACGCCTGCTTCTCCCCCATCACTGTGCCAGGGCAAAACAAGCCTCTCCCTCCCGCACACCCATATGATCCGGCTTCCCAGCTGTTTCTCTGCTCTCTGTCCTCTTCATAAATCTTCTGCTTCCTCGCTTTCTCCCTCTTCCTTTTTTTTTCACCCTCCTTTTTATTTAAAGTCCTTCCATCTCAGAAGTGCAAAAATCCAGAATTACAGGTGTGTGTGGCAGAGCTGGGTTACTTCTCAGCTCCTGAAAGAGCCCGTGTGAAGCGTGCATCCTCTCTTCATGAAGAATTCACCCTTGACTGACCTGTTAGGTGTCATGAATCGCAGAGGTTCTGGAACATGGCGTCTGTGTGCTTTTACGAAACTACCTGGGGAAATCTGCTTCGCTGTCCCTAAAATGTGCTCGGTCTGTCGTACTCTGCTCTTTTTTTATGACTTTTTCTCCCCCCCCCATGTTATTGATTTCAGTTGCATCACTGGCTTGCTTTCGGCAGGAAATAAATTGAAGGTAAAAAAAGGAGCCCGTTACAGCGGTAATAGTGTAGAAACACACCCTTGCTCTTCCAGGTAAACTGTCGTCGGAGTCTCTTTGAAACGACTTTGCAAAGTTCCGCCTCAAACGTCGAGTCTGCTGCGCAGCAATCCCTTCATCGGGAGCCTCATTGTTTACAGTGTGGGTGTTGTACATTCACAAGGCGCCGCGCGCTATCTTGCTAAATGCATAAAAGGCAATACAGCAAATAGAAACGCCGTCTGATAAAATGATTCTTTGAGGAATGAGGGAGCTCGGTCTTGTCTGTCACCTCCTCATCCCACTGTTTGTCTATTTTTGAGTCTCCATCTTTCTCCCTCTTCCTTACTTACTAAACTCCCCCGCTTTCTGTCACCGTGCCCTCTCTTTGCTCTGTAATAGTACTGTTACTTTTAGCCTTGGGTGTGAGTGGAAATTAAAACAAAGCTTTATTGGAAAGAAAGCATGTGGGTTTTTTACTTTTTGTTATTTTTGTCGGTTAGTTGTCTTGTCGATGGCCCCCTCCGAGGATCTGCTACACAAGAGCCATACAGAGCAGGTCAGAGTCAGTGTAAACACGTCCAGGGCAAATCTCCGGGCGATTGCCTCAGCAATGTCAGTCAAGGACGTTACTGTCTCAAGGCAAGGACGCAGACACTTTAGCATACAATAATACTGAACCGCTACTTCATTCCTGCTCGCACGGCGTTGAACGTATTGAATATTTCGGCGAAATGAAATTTATATGCATCCCTATATTGTTCTTATTCATCAGCACCTCTGGATTTTAGAGGACACCGCTGTAAAACTTGAAGATCCTTATTTTCTTCTGCTAAAATCAGGTTCATCCGTCATTTAAATAGATTTTTTTACACACAAATTTCTTGAATAGTATCTTTAAATCATCTAATTTAACATTTAGGTGCAGTGAATCTGCTACAACACAAGTGTTTTCTGCTTTCTGAACCCTTTTATCCTTCAAGACTCTTGGCTTATGTGCTGTTATGTGAAACGGTGCCTGGGTCAAGGACATCTCTGTTAGATCTTCAAAGATAAATTGTAACAATTCTATGCGACAGAACAAAAGAAATAATGATCAGTTCTCGCCTCGTGGCATGCTGCTGTGATAACGCCGAAAAATGTGCATGCACTGGAGTGCTTGACAGAAACTTGTCTAATTACTTTAAGTGTCAGTGTGACTAAAATAGAAATGTCAGCTCAGCCTGTGTCAGATTGTTGCCTGAGATGTGGGGTGACTTCCAAACACTGCAGCTCTACATAATTCATGCTTCGCCTCTAGAATTTGTTTTAGTGGCATCCAGAGTGGGATGGTGAGCTGGCTGCTGCACTCCATGTCCCAGAATCCACCAGTTAAACTGGAACCAGATTTGTTTTTCAACTTTGATGAACTGAGGGCCCAGTTGATTAAAATTGAGTAAATATCTTGTTATTGTAGAACTGTTTCTCAATACGTTAGACTTTATTGTCTTGGGAGTTCATGTATTCCTTTGAAATGCAGTCATTGTAAAACATTCATGCTCTGTGTTTTTACTTCAAGTCTTTTTCCCTGCATGAGATTTGTTCTGATGCTGTCCAACATTTCTTAAGTGGCACTTCTCTCTAATGAACATATACACATAAAAGTCAAAGCTTTCAAATGTAACCAGCTTACAAAGCAAAGCTGCATGAACAATGTGATATTTTTGAATTTCAAATGAAGGCATCAGCATCTAATGCTTTATGCATCAGCAGCTGATGAGTACACATATCTTTTATTCTTACTGCTTGTGATACAGCGGTTAGCACATCTGCCTCCCAGCAAGAAGGCTCCAACGTTCATCCGTTCCCTCCAATGGCTCCAGTCCAAAGACAAGGACGTGCATGTGAGGGGAAATGGTGATCGGAAATTTGCCAGAGGTGTGAATATGAGAGGACGTGCTCACCAAGAACAATAAATATAACAGTAACTCTAAACCAGTGGTTGTAAATATTGATCCCATTCAAGTGGATTGCAGATTTCCTTGCCAAACTAAGAAGAATACGATGGAGGAAAGATAAGAATTGACTACGATATTACAAAGAAGTATCAGTCATCAGCAACATACATCCAAACAGTGTTTAGTACTAACAAAGCGCTAAAAGAGTGGCAAGATATCATCAAGCTCATGTTAATGCATACAAACATGTCAATAGAATTAGTTCTCAAAAGAAGATGGCCATCAAACAAAGAGATGGACTCTAAATTCCTCTTTTTTTTAAACACACACACTTCTTGTTTTTGGTGCTTCTTCGTGCATCCAGCACATCATCAATATCCATTTAGCGGTGCTTGGCATCTTTGTTTACAAAACATTATTGCTGGGCAGCAGTGGGTACTCACATCATTATCCTTATGGTACTTGTTTTTAGTCTGGTGGGCCCTTTAGGCTTTTGACAGGCCGGCAACCTGTTCAGGGTGTTCCTCGTCTATCATCCAATAGCAGCTGGTCAAAACTCCAGTCATCCATGACTCCATGAAGAGGGTGAAGCAGTTATAAAGAATGGATGCTCACGTAGGTCTTGGTTCAGTTAAACATACGTCTGTATCGTTATGGATATTTTTACTCCTCAGATTGTTTGAAGTGTCTGTGTGTGCTGATACTATCCAGTCAATCCAGTTATGCTAAGCACCATCTCTGCAGATAATTGTCTCTTGGTTTCCTTATTCTGTAATTGGTTTATGTTGCCAAACCAATAAGTGGTGTCCATCTCGATGAGTAATCCCTTTGATGCTGAGTTTTCTAAATCACCCTTCAAAAAAAAAGACAAAGAAGAAAAAAAAAACCCTTGATAAGACGTTAAGGAAATCCAAGACTTGTTAAATGGATGTAAAAGGCCAGTAGAGACCTGTTGTGGGGTATTTGGAGAGGGGTTAGCAGTAATTCAGGTGGATAAAGATCTAAGTAAGAGGAGAGATTGTGCAGCAAAATGGTAGATGGCAGTGTGATCCCTCAGCTTGAATATAATCCATCTGTTTGTGTGGCTGTTGTTTTAACAGCCTACAATCACAAAAAATGTATTTTCTTGGTTTGAACTTGTATTATGGTGTGGTCTGCCCCCCTTTTAACATGAACATTCTGCTCATCACACTAGACTTGACTAGTTGAAGTGTGACAAACTTGAATGTGTGAATGTCTGCAGCTGAGTCTACACGGATATCAGCCACTCACCAACAGTGAAAAGAAGCTGTAATGCACCATTTCCCGTCGGTTTTCTTCCTTCAATTAGATTATCATGATAAGACAGTTTTGGCTTCGGCTAGTGCATTTGTTAAGTCTCTAACAAGTTAAGAACAACAAAAGGACTAGCTCTTAAGTAAAAAAAAAATCAGAAGAGAAATACTTTGCTCATGTCTTAACATGAAGAGAAATTCTTCTTGGAGGGGAATGGTTGTGATTTAAAGCAGCTTTTAAATTACAGAGGCTTTTGACAGCTTCTCCAAGTCTGGGATTCTGTCAGCTTTCCTGCATAAATATACAATTTCTTCATGATTGCTTTTGTGGTCCTGGGCAACGTGAGCATTTGTACTTACTGAGGGGCTCTGTTTAAAAAAAAAAATCTGAAGGAGCTCTTTATGTGACATGAGGCTCTGTGCTGTCTCTTAGCTGTAGGGAGTCGAAAGAACAACACAAACTAATGACCCGCACAACACACAGGTCTCTTTTTGTGAAGTGGGGTTAATTATCACAAAAACTAGCTACACAAAGCTCCGAATGCTGCTGTTAGGTTATCCTAGAGAGAAAATGGCTATAAAAGTGATCTGAATCGTAATTTTAGAAGAAAAACAATCTCCTTGCTCCCACATGTGAACGTCTTTATTAGAAGCCTTTCTTCAGATGGATTTGTGAAACAAGTTCCCTGGAGTTTGGGTGCTCCTTTGTCTGCAATTACAGGACTGACTCATTTCAAGGTGTGCAGGGTAAATCATGTCTGGGCAGCTTTGTGACGTTGTTTATGCTGTTTTTCTCCTGAAACGTAAGCAGCTGGTGGTACGAGCGGCAACTCTTACATCCTGACAGTGCGGATCCTTCGGGTGTTCAGTGAGGCGTGCCGACCGGCGCAGCCAAGCCAACTGATAGAAAAGTTGCGAGCCATCAGCAGAGTTCAGCGTTGTTTCACACTCACACTCGGCTTGGCTTGTGTGCTTAAAGGGGGTAAAAAAAAGGCCAGCACAAACAACCTTGTATGTGTGTCTGGTCACAGTTCATCAGCCAAGCAAAGTCAAGCCAGCTGAGCTGTGGGAAAGAAGGGAGCGTCACCTCAGCCTGTCCAGGCCTGCTCATCCTACAGGGGAGTGGCAGCACATTAACAAAGTAACGAAGAGCCAGGGCAAGCTGGCTCGGTCCTTCAGCCGGCTAATCAGCCAAGGAGGAGGACACAGACCTTGCTGCCCTGTGTGCTGCTAACAAACAGTCAATAAGGATCTTGGAGTAAACCAAGCTGGATATGGTTGTTTCTGCTTGGCTAGTCTAACGGATAGAGGGAGGGCGCAGCCTTGTCATGTGGCATTCTCCTAACTAGGTCACAAGTTTCATTTTAGTGCAGCCGTGCGAGATCTCCTCATAGTCAAAAAATGGCTGTATAAATATTTAAGAGGTTCTCTTTTTTTTATTCCCGTTTATTTATTTATTTTTTTATGGACGCTCTCCACAACAATGGGCTTAAAGGGGAGAAACATCTGTATTCATAAAGTAAAAAGCATTGCAAATCTATGGCAAAATGATGTTGAGCGTCGCTAATTGCTAACTGTTTTGGGAGTAGGAAGACAATGCGCTATTAATTGATGCACGGCAACAATGTTCCACCACTCTCAGGAAATAAAAGTCTTTGATCATGGATGGAATTAAAAAAGATGTATGCACTTAAATCCAAATGCATCAGCTATTTATACTAGTTTGTTGGTTAATTCACATTGATTAAGAACAATAAGCTGAATATTAAATTATTCTATATATAACCTGCTCTTGTTGACTCACAGCAGCTAATATGTGAAGTCACAGTTTTTATATTTGCATCTCTGAGATAATTTTGCACATTTTTGCTGCCACAAATCGTCCACCAGTTACACGTTTTGCTCTTAACAGCTTCTATTAAAAGAGAAGCAGAATTACCATCTATATGTAAGAAACCAGAATGAATGACAAGCAGGATGCGGTTAAAACCAGTCAGATTTTGCATTATTTATCATCCACTCTCACATATTGGACAATATAGAAATATCTCATTATCTGCAACTATATTAGTGTGTTCATTATAACATCATCATAAAGACAGAGAGGCAGCAGCTTAGAAAAGCATTCAAGCGTGTGAAAACATTTTTAAAAAAGCCTTTGCCTCTAGTATGTGCAGCTCTGTGGACATGAATGCATCTATTATTTATGAAGGGTCTGCCATGGCACTGTACAGCAAACACTGCAGCCTGGCCTGGAGCAGATAAAAGCAATGAGAACCTCGTTGCTGTAGAGATCTTTTAGTACGTAACTGGCCTTATCAGTCAGTGCTCTTTTCAAAGACAAATTTTAGGCAGTTTCAAGTTTTTACAGTTTGTGTTTGGATGTAATGAAATACTTCAGTCGGCTATGTAGCATGTCTTTCATGTATGAAATGTTTTTTTGCATGCATTAAGTCTTCATGTCAACCATGATCACAAATTTTATAAAACTAACAGAAGAACTGGAGGAAATAAGTCATCACTACTGGATCTATTCCTCTCTGAGTGTTCCATTAAACCCAAACGGCTCAAGATCTTTGAAACACTTGTTGCTCTCGAATGATTTGTCAAGGTAGTGAGTTCAGGAGGCCGAGGGTTCTGGGTGCATCCAGAGCTTTATTCAGACTGACGTTTTATGATCACATCACCAAGGACACATGGTGATGCAAGGTGTGAGCACAGCCTGACATTCACACCTACCTTACTCAATGACCGGGTAGCTGTAGAGGAGCCAGACACTACGCTTCTTCTCCTGCCTCCTTTTTTCATTCCTTACTCACATATCACAATCCAATGCCGCAGTATGAAGGCATATCACTATTTATCTCCATTTTTAACTCAAGTCTTGTCTTCATGCCTATGAATGACTTTGACTTTTGACTTTGTTAACAATCTAGGGGTATTGACAGTATAAATATATAAAGAGATAAATTGATCTGACAGTGTTAAAGCTGATTGATTCCATATTAACAATTTTATTTGCTGACAGAATTTAGCGTCTCTTTATCTGATAGCGTATATTGCTGTTTGTGTTCAGATGGGAGAAGACGTTCACTCCCTTTTCATGTTTATTTAGATTGTGATGGCTAATGGATGTATCTGAAAACAGCTAGTTAGCCTAATGATAAAATGATTAATGTTATTATTCGTCCTGTTTTCTTTTCTTATCCTAAACATATCCATCATTGTGAAATTAATACTCGCTGTAATTACCACATTGATATGCATCACAGATTAATGCACAACAACCCTCTAAAACTGCAAATAACTTAAAATAAGATTAAACACATGACTACGCCTGCAAGGGGTGCACCTGCCACAGATCGCTGCCCTTCATTTTACCCTGGCTTACATCCTGGCTCGTGTCAGCGCAAAAGTCTAGCATTCATTCACAACACAACACTTTGGAGTGCACAAATGCATTTCTGTGTCGTCCAGACAAAAACACGGGGATCAGTTGTGCTCATACATTTCGAGTGTATGAGTGAGTGAGTGTTGGAGCACAGGGAACACTTGCAATCTGCGAAGGGCATGGGGATGATGGGAAATATTCAGCCAGGCTATAATTCCAAGCAACAGATATGTGCTGTTTTTAAAGCAGTATGGTTGCTAACACAGGTATTAATCCTAGGGAAGGAAAGGTCTGTAACATGTGCAGACTGCATTAGAAATGTTTGACCCTTCGTAGCAATGGTCACATAGTTCAAAATGTTTACCAAGACATGCTCAAGTTACAGCTAATGTGCGTGCAAAAACCTCAACTACGTTTCTACTACTACTACAATTTAGATGTGAACACCCTGAAATGACAGCAACCGTATGCTGATGCCACAAATGTTGCTGAATAATGTTGACAAAAAGCCAAAGCAGCTAAAAATTGTGCCAGTGCCCAAATCTTTCAATTCCAAGCTTAAAAAATAACTCGATATGGCAGTTAATTGTGCTTGCCAGGATTTGGATGCAACACTTTCCAGCAACTGCATTATCGCAGAGTTCTATCCAAACCAGTTCTGCAACGTCTTTATGTCATCATCCGTCGTCCAGGATGTGTGCTGCGATGTGCTCCTCTTCTTGCATGTTCCTTTGGATGAGATGCATGTCCTAGCAAAGGTCAAAGAGCAGCTGCAAATGGAGTTGTGACCTAGCACGTCGCCGACACCCTCCTCCTTTCCCCCTGCAAAGCCACTTTTACACCGACTTGAAAACACCACAGAAAAGTGTAAATTTGCTTCTCTCGCCTCACCGTGCTGCATCTTCATTAAATAACTAAATATGGAGCCTAAGTGTGTTTAAAGCATGGCATCCCACTGCAAATGAGGTGTACGTTGTAATTGGTTATTTGGTGTGATTAATCATTAGCCAGTAAATAAACAGCCGGGAGTCTTTTGTGATATATTTGTTGCCAATCATTCATGCACTCGTCTGGGATCTGTTTTAATTAAACAAACAGATACTTATTTATCATTCCTTTTTTTCATGACAGTGAAATCGTGAATGGAAATACAAGAGTGATGAGTCGCTTTGGTCAGATACGTAAGATTCGTGGAAATGAGCTGGTCTCACTATGATACAAAACGTCTTTGTTATGTCTGTTGAGTCAGTTTAGTCAGCGACTTTTTCGTCTCACAGGACACAGGAACAAGATTAAAACCGCCTTAAAGCAATAAAGACTGAAGCACAGTGTTTCTGCTCTCAATGAGTCACATCAAGAAAGACCAGCTTGGTGACTGTAGGGGGGGGGTGGATCCTGAATCCCGTGAAAACTGAAAGGCTTGTGGAGATGAGAGCAGTGATGAGCAGTGTGAATGGGACACAGTCTGAGATTTCTTTTGGTAAAAGTCATCCAACCTTTGAGGGCTTATCCCTCAGCTAAAGCCACAGTATTAGGTTTCATTTCATAGATTACTGCGAGATATTGAGTCAAAAAAGGAGCATTTCGTTTTTGCGAACCTGTAAGTGAAACGCTTACCAAAAGGGATGAAATTGGTAAGGTGTCCACAGGAGAAGGTATCTTAATTCACTATCATCTAAACTCAGGCTGAAGTAAATTGAAATGTCCATTTCTGGATTATGACTCTGCAGAGCATGACCAGCCCTTCTGGTTTGTGAGAGCCTCTTTTTTAAGTTTTTTCCTCCTTCTTTTCTTTTTTTAAAGTGAGATGGGAAACATGTAGCTGAGACACTATAACTCTGTTATTTGGAGAGGCTTCAAGTGAACTTCAAACATCTCTTTAATGATCTGTAATCCTTTGGCAAATCTTCAGTGGGCAGCTCGCCTTCCCAAGTTATTTTTAACAGAATGTGGAAATCTGTGATGGAATTACATCTAAAGCTTGAAAAACACGTTGCGCGATCCCCTTCCCTTTTTCCGTTTTTCCTACTAAGGCAAAAGCTGAACACATCCACATGCAAAGAGCAACACCTTCCCTTTTCGCTCCTAACCAAGAGAAAGTCAGAGAGAGGAAGAGGCAGGTGAGAGGTTCTTTGCAAGCCAAAACAGCACTGTCAGGCAAAAAAAAAAAAAAAAAAGTAGTAGTTCAGGTTGGGTCTTAATGGAGCCATTGATTCTTTGCCAGTGAAGGACACGCCCAATAGGGACCTGGCTCACAACGAAGAGACAGGTGTTCGCTCGATATCTGTCCCACTTCTCTGACCTTAAAGCTTTTAATCAGCTCTGCCAGGGAGCTTGTCAATCCTGTCAAACAATGAGCAGGCCACAGTATAGACACAGTAAGGGAGGGCAGCTTCAAGGTACCAGCTCTAAATAATTCTCCCGCAACCCCGAGGGAAAACCTGTAGGTGCAGCGTGCAGCTTTTTTGCCTGGAGTTTGCCCACCTGGGAGGGGCCTTTAGTTCCAGCTCCAGCGGGGATCTAACTCCTGTCAGCAGATTTCAAAGGCTCTTCATGTGCATTCTCAAGAATAAATACTTTTTCTATACACTCGTTTCGACTGCAAACAAATTTAACATGCTAATCAGACTCCATTAGCTGAGTGACAAGGATTTCTCTGTGGCCTAATTGAGTTGTTGAATCTCCCTGCGACTGCCCCGCTTGACTTTCCCTGCTGCTGATCAATAGTAATGCACTATCAGGATTTGTCAGCCCTTCTTTCTTTCTTTGTTTCATCAAAGCGCTTATGAGTCGCACTTGGTTTCATTCTCACCAGCTCACTTCACGGTGCGTTCTCCTGCATTTCCAGTCCAATCTGCAAGGTTTAACTACAGAATATCTTTTAACACGGCGGATAATTACACCGCAGGTTTGATTGCAGTTAATAGCACAAGCTGTCAGCAGAGTAGTCACCCAGCAGTCACACAGTTACAATTTGACCACAATGAAATTGCACTGAACCACACAATCATCTCCAGCAAAAGCAGCTTTCTTCATCTTTGTTTTTTGTTTTTTTCTTGGTTGCTATGGCATTTTGTTATTTAAACATTTAAATGTACGGATGAGTAAAGAGAAACAACTGTGAGAGCAATAATCTGGCGACACTTTTCTTCGACACGTACGATGATTGAAAACAACAACTGCACTTGCAAAGAAAAACAAGAAGTTAACCCCCCCCCACACACACACACACTTGTGAGAAGCTCTGCATTATTCCTGATTTTTGATCCTAGTGATTGATTACTTCTCCCATTCTTTCTCTTTTCTAGTCACATTTGCAGGTACCCATCCTCCTTTGTTTTCTCTCATTGCACATCTTTGAAATGTGAAAGTTTAGTTTCTGTATCATTGGTCTTACTCTTTACATCTAACTACTGTAGGCTGGAGTCCCTTTTTCCAGCCGAACCAGGGTTTTCAGGCTGCTTTCCCCCCCTTTGTGGCTTTGTGGTTAATGTCTCAATGCCAGTTGCTTTCCTCTCGAAAGACCAGTCGCAAACTGTGCAGTACTGTTATTTCACCCCACTATAAAATGAGCGACAGAAACTTGAAAAATAACTTCAAATAAAATTCTCTTGGCTGATATTATTATTAAGTTTTCAAAAGTAGCTTCGTTTTCTTTGTTCTGTCCTTGCTGTCAATTTGGTGGAAAATGGCCATTATAGAGATGGATGCGTTGTCAGAAAGATGTATAAGACAAGATCAGAGATTTACCGAAAAACTCTCACAAACTCGATGTAGTGAAAACTCAGTTTGTGGAAATAAACTGTGAGAAAGGGCTGTGGATGATGGAGCAGAAAGAGTGGTGGGAAAGACAATACTCGATCCCAGCTGGAAAGCACATGCAGCAGAATATGACCATGGTCCTGAGATGTGGTGAGCATTCCAACGGTTATATGTATGTGGAACATGGAGCCTTACTCGCCTTGGAAAGACGGGCTGTGGTCGTGGTTTAGGAAATGGTTCAGCCCTGGTCTCAGAGTTCTGGCGAAAACTGCTGGATTTCATAGAGGTTTATGATCAAAACACATGAAACAAGGGGCTCTGACAAAGGCCAGAATTCCGTATTTATGCAGAAACTTGTTCCCATGTAGCCATTGCTGCTTCACTGTGGTGTTTTTCATTTTCCTCACATACTTGCTTTTAATTCTTTTTCTAACTTTCTGTTTCTGTCAGGTCTTTAGAAGAGGCCTGCTCGGTATTAAGGTTACACTGAATTCGGGGCATAATGATCCTTAAAAAAAAAAAGAACAAGAAAAAAAAATATGTCTAAAACCTTCTGGCTAGCACGCAGCAAATGTCACAGTTAAACTGCAGCAGGGGATGCTTATTAAAATGTACATGCATTACCGATGTGAGAAATAATTTACATAACAAGATAAGATAACATGTTCAAGGAGAAAGTAAGTGTAGCATATCTAACTTTATCAGCTTAAGTAACTGTGCACATTTATTCCTCCAGTGGTGAAATTAGGATGTTAATCCAGACCTAAATGATGCCACTGCAGGGCAAAATTCATAGCCGTGTTAATTTGTACTTAATTCTTTCTGCACGTGCGAAGTGAAATGGTTTGTTACAGCTTAAGATGGATGCTACTTGTGAGTTGGTTTTATGTCTTTCAGTTTGTGAACACTGGGACATGAAACAAGGTTTGCTTATCAGCAATTGTGACAACATCTCTTTTAGAGCAAATGCAAAAGCATTTTCTGAGTCCCATGGTGATCGTGACTCAGAAACATACTAAGTGTGCTTGTTAATTGATAGCAGACTGGGGCTTCAGCCCACTGCCCACTCCAGCTGGAGCGTGAATTCCCTCTCCTGTATGTTAATGGATCTGCTGTATAAATGGCCTGCGCCAGCAACGCTGGAGAAAAATAGCTCTTTTCAACAAGCAGAGCTGTGTGTGCACGCTGCCCCTTCTGTGTTGTTTACATCCCAACCACAATTATCTATGCGCTTTGATAATAGTACTTCTATTTCTTTTTTCTCCAGATCCTTAATATTTAATGATATGCACAGTAATGTTTTGTTTTTTTTCCCAGAAATCTATTGAGGCTAATATGATACAACTCGGAGAGAAATTGTCTGGGGGAAAAAAAAGCACAAGTGACTCTAATCAAATATTGATTGTTTGGATTCCTTTTTATGGTTTAATAAACCCACTGGTCATGCGGCAGTGCTTGCAGTGCATGCTTACTGGACCTATTTACCCCCCGAAGAGTCCTTTCTTCCTATGTGGCTTTAAGATATTAGCTGGTTTTTCTTAATTTAAAAAAAGAAAAGAACTCTGCCAGTAAAGGTCGACAGGGGTCAGACAGGGAAAACGATATTCTGCACTCTTGCTGAGTTTTTCTAAAGGTCACCTTGCATGGAGTGTTTGGATTTACACTCATTCAGTCCCGTTTTCACTGGAAATGCAGGGCATTTCCATATCACATGCCCATTTCCGTCCCTTCATACAGCCAATAATTGATCATCCTGTTCCAGCTGAACAGTTGTTTGATTTCTGAAATCTTAATGTTTTATGATGTATCCAACACAAGTGCTTGGCATAATCAAATGGAAATATTCAGTGTTTGTACTCCATGCAAGACTTATCTTTACTTGTGGACAATAGAACAGATGGTGTGAGAGAGGGATTTGTCATGCATGGTTGTCCAGGGCCAGACTCTTTCTCAGCACTTTTTGGCAGGACTTTATATGCATTTCATGCTGCATTTGCTGAATGCTTAGCAGAGGTATAGGGTACTGCTGTGGTTCTGGCTCAGGCACAGCCACCCCCATCAATAAATCCTGTGTGTTTCATTGTGCAGAGCTTATTTAGTAAAGATATTTAAGGTTCATACTTCGGAAAACAGCATTAATACTGGCGAATGCAATCAAAGCAACAACTGTCAGAACCAGCGGTGATTAAAGGAACAACACAGGATTATCGCCTTTTAGGACTAAAACTGTGAAATATTTTTTTGATGAATTATTTGATCTTCTCTCCATACGGTTTGAAAACTTTAAGTAATTTGATTGTCATTTTATCCAAATAACAGACCAAGATAGACAGGGGTAAAGTCATTCTAATTAACATTATATGTAAGTGAGTTTAAACCAGAATTTTCAATTATTTCAAAGTATTTTTAAGTCATTATACTGTATTTGCTGAAAATACCATTGTAAAAAAAGTAGTGTAAAAAATCTGTTTGGCTGACCACAGCAAGCTGAAATTGAAGCTCTGACATACGACAAAGCCAGATCATTTGGAGCTTGGATAACTGCTGCACATAAACTCTCAACGCTACTCAAACAGGCCCACGGAGGCCACACACACTCCAAAGTGGCATAGTTTTGCATCCTTTTTGCATTTTTTTCTAAATATATCATAGCTTAAAGTTTATGTAACAAAATTTCTTTGTTTTTAATGAGACAGCTAAAAGTGGTAGGTTAAAGTAGCACCATGTACCTCTCTGAGCTCAAAGGTGTGTGTTTCTGACTCATTGTGATGGCACCATGACATTCATTATGTCCGTTCCTGCAGCAGCTGTTTTCCTACAGCACTTAGAGGTTTAGAAACTGCATTTAACAACTTTGACTTCTGAAATGCTGTGTTCTTTGGGACTGAAATGGAGCCCATAAAGAGTATGTTTCAAAGCATGGTAGACTTTAAGTATTGTCATTTTGTATCTGACAAATTGACCGTTTGAGAACATACAGGCAACATCTTTGGTTAATATCTTAAAAATTTAGTCAGGGGCAAGATTGGTGACGCATTTATCCATGTAGAGCTCACCTCAGCTGTCCGTGCCACTGCATCAGCATCCAATGCTACAGTCGCTATAGTTACTTTTCAAGGCTGAAGCACAGCAGAGAGGGAGGGGAAGTACCTGAAAGTTGCAACTTTTTTTAAACAAAACCAAATTCTTTTGCAAAGCTAACAAGTTCTGCTTCAAGGGGCTTGTAAATCACCAAATCTCACATTGATAAAGATCTGAATGAACTTCTCGTGCTGGGTAAGCTTAGCGCTATCTAAAGCCCCCTCCCACTAGGATTGCAGCCTCACCTGAAGGTACAAGAAGAAGCATGCTCCCTCAGTAGCTGTGTTGTTGTACAGCAATGTTGTCTGTGTCAGAAGTATATGTGGACACAGCCTCTTTGTCTCCCTGTGCTAATGCTGGAATTTCCACAGGAGGTTTTCTGCCTGCAGCGTTGTCTCTCCTCCACTTTAATATCCTGAGTGCTGTAATCTGCTCACCACGGCTGACCCTCTGTGTGTCACTCTCACTGCTAACGCTCCTCTTTAACTCCCCCAAAATCCTCTATATCACATTTATATAACCCCGCCTGTTAACTCCTTCATGCTGCGGGCCTACACCTGCCCCTGCTGCTGTCTGGGGCCCTAATGTGTGACTTCTATGTGCGCCTGTGGCCCCTTTTTTTATTTATTGATCTGCTCTTTCCTATTAAGACATACAGCAGGGCCCCAGTGAATCTTCTGCATTATTGAAAAATATCCAGTGCACATGAGTGTGCGTGCCGAAGCCGATCCACGGATGAGATGTTTTCTTGACTAATTGTCTCGTCAGTGTGAGTGCTCCCTGGTGTTTCGGCTTGAGACGTTTCGTTTAAAAGTGTGTTATTATCTGGCTGTTATTGCTCTCACACCACATCATTTTATTTCTGATACCACACTGACACTTGCAGCACCTGCTTCTGTTTCTGCCTCTGGTTTCAGTCACACACACACAGACGCATACACACACACACACACACACACACACACACACACAGCTCCAACGCTTACAGTCATTCATTAACCAAGTGGGAGGCAGTCCCTCCTTTTCACTTCTACCCGGACTTTTGTTTCTGGACAGTTGCTCCCTCTCAGGTATCGGGGGGGATGATGTCATCTGATCATTTGGTCAGGTGACATCAGTTTTGTTTATTTTGTGTCGTAGACCCGAAACTGTGGTGGCCTTGTTTGGTTAAGCCGCATGGAGCGGGAGGAGGGTCAGAGCTCGCTGATGCTGTGTTTATACTCAAAACGTGCAATCTCTCTCTCTCTCTCTTCCCTCTACCTCTCTCCGCAGGGCAGAGGCCTTATTTTTGGCCCAGCTTTATTCGTCATTGCCACATTCAAAGACAACTAAAATGCGCGATTGCTTCTAGCATATTTCTCATCGGATTAGATTAAAAAACTTTAATTATAGGAGGTCTAAAGGCACCTTCAACGTTTGTATATTTTAAATTCAGAGGGATGATTAGAAATGCTATACTCTGCATTGTCGGCCGGATTTGATTCTTTGAAGCTGAGTGTTTTCCAACGTTTCACTCAAAGATGACTCATTATCTTGATCAGCTAAGATGAGACGCTCTCTTGCTGGCAAGCTAGCAATTGAACCTCCTAAAACTCCTTCGGGGGTTTGTGTGGATGTGCTCTGAACCTCGCATGGCCTCAGAAACGACGAAAGCGACGGCATTAGGCGAGAAGCGGTATGCACAGTTGAGCATCCGCCGCTACGCGCCGCCAACCTGAACGCTGTAATTTTACAGTCTTGGTGGGGAAAATCGCAGGGCTGCTGTTCCATTGCGCTCACTCACTATGTTTCTCTCTCACCCACTCAAACAAACAGTTAAAACGAAGCACACAGCAGCTTTTCACGGAGCCTTCCCGGATTGGGAAGTTGCCTAACATAATAAATATTCCCGATAATCATTAACATTTACAGCACAGCAGATGTTACATTGTCCTCAATGAGCGAGTGTGTTGTCGAAAAGAGCATTTCAAATTTGAACCAGATAGTGGAAAATTGGGAACAGGTCTACTAACCATCTGTTCCAGTGAGGTTTCGCTCGCCTCTGCCGCTGAATGTTTGCTTTGAGAGACAGAGGGTAAAGAGAGCCGCTTTGGCAGGTACACTGTTGTTTACTCAAGAGACCTGACTGAAGCACCATCTAATAGTGACTGAGTGCAGATTAAAACAAATTCTCTGACACAAACTGCTCCATCCAAATAAGCTGGATAGCCACAGTCAACAAAAAGCAACATTGAAAGTAGACTAAAATGTGCCCTTTCTAGGCCTCAATCACGATGAAATAACCCCCAGTTATACCTGAGGGTAAGACCATAATTTGCTGTGCAAAGCATTTTTTAAATCACTTGTACTTATTGTATAACATAAGCAAGATGCCACTAGATGAGCAGTAAATTACTCACGCAAACCAAAAAAAAGTAAAACTGTTCCACCAGGGGAATAAACAAGCAGCTAATGGGAGGTTTTATGTGTGTATGAGACAGTGGATTTGGACTCCCCCTTACCACCCCATGTGTGGTCATGAATAGGGGAGAATAGAGGCCTGTGCCATCGCCGTGGGAACTGGGACTACATTAAACAGTCATTATCCCGAGTGGCTCAAGCCATGTTTTATCTATCAGCATCCCACTTAAGTAGCAGTGCAGTAACTAAAGCATACATGATGATGAGGAGGAGATGATGTATTTTCATCTGTCAAAGCTTTAAATCTGCACTCGGCAAGATGTTTATACCAAAATACATCGTCGTGGAGCTGCAGCAGATGTGACTGTAAACTTGGATGTGCTTAAACTGAAAAATGATGTGGGTGTTGGACGGAGGCAGAAAATCTTCCCTTGCCTTTTAGGAAGTGGCAATCGAGTGCTCCGTCCACTGAAAAGTGAAACTCCTCTTCATCTCCGCCCCCATTCGCGGCCGAGAAAAATAAATGAAGGTCCAGGAAGTATGCAGTCTAATGACATTGCGTTGTAAATTCTTGAGGTTTTGAAGTCTCTGAAAACTTGAAGCAGGGATGCCTCGCTGCCATTCGGGACCGGCAGCGAGCCAAGTTGCCTGGTGCGGCTTAAAATAGAAGACATTAATGAGAGCTTCTTCTAAAATATGCATTCAGCTCTATTTAATCTTTGCCTTCCTCGTGTTGTAGCAATTATTCTGAACTTTATCTGACTCGGGCACAAGCAGATATCTTTGGGTGAGCATTGCTAAAAGAGCCAGTAAGTGCTGTTTGTTGGCCAATTCTGCTGGAAAAAAAAACAAAAAAAAAAACGACAATTGTGTAACGAATCAGTCGTGAGATGAGCTGCCAAATTGTTGGTTTATGGGAAAGAGGCTCACTAGGATTTAGGAGATGACACCCTGGTTTTCAATTTGGTTTTATGGCGGGGTTATTGTTTAATACTATACAAAGAAATATCTGGGCTGAATCAATGCTTTGTATTTGTTTCTTTTTTTCTTCTTTGCTTTGTGTTTCAGCTGAAACACAAGAGGAATATTAAATGTTAGTGATTTTTCTTCCATTTTGAAAAGTGACATAACGGAGTCAATGCTCTTGCTTTTCCAGCTGGGTAATAAAATGTCTGAATGTGACTCATTTCAGAACATTAAAACTCCTTCCTCTGGAAGCTTCCCTGCAGTTCCTGGTTTTCCTGGATATTATCCACACACCATAGGAAGGCTGAACGTTGTTGTGTCCAACACGCCATTTGCAGACATCACAAAGCGCATGCTTTTCCTTGCTGCCTGACAGAGCAGACATTACCACGGTTAAATGTTGTGTTTACAGCTCTGTGCTTCAGCCTTTGGAGCCTCTTGCTAACAGTGCAGGGGCCAGACGGCAGAGCAGCTGTTTTAATCGCGCCCCTTATGTCCCCCCCCTCTGATCCAAGTCGGCTCACCTGGTGTGAGTCGAGCCTATCTTTTTCATAGTATGCCAGCCTGGACCTTCTTTCTGCTTTGTTTCTGTATCCTGTTGCTTTTCCTTCCAGAAACAGAGCCCCTCTCTCTCACTGGCAACTCTTTAGGCAGTCTCCCAGCCTCCGGTGAATTAGAGCACGACTGGGGCGGGGGGGGGGGGGCGGGGGGGGGGGGGGGGGGGGGCCCCCGGGGGGGGGGGGGCGGCCCCCGGGGGGGGGGGGGGCCTCCTACCTGTGCGCCGTCTCTCTGGAGTTGGTGAAGCAGAGGACGGGGAACAGCTTCATGTGCAGCAGGAAGTGGAGGAGGAGCAGCGGCTTCTTGCTCATGGTGCAGGGAACGTAGAACTCCTGCAAAACAACGTTCTGAGAACCCGACACGCGCCGCTCGGCCCGCCGCCCGCCGCCCGCCGCGCGTCTTACCGTGAGGCCCTGGGGGAAGTCGAAGCGCGGCGGCTCCACCGAGGCGAGGCTGGGGCCGCCGCGCACGGAGCTGGAGAGGCGGGCGCCGTGCACGGAGCTGAAGAGGCGCGGGCGATGCAGGCCGAGCCTCTGCAGCTTCTCCGGGTTCTGAGTCAGAGTGGCCGAAAACAGCAGCTTCTGCAGCGGCAGGCCGGGCGGAGAGAGGCTGGAGGGACCAGGAACCAGTTACACACCACTACACACAGCTACACACCGCTACACACAGCTACACACAGCTACACACCGCTACACACAGCTACACACCGCTACACACCGCTACACACCGCTACACACAGCTACACACAGCTACACACAGCTACACACAGCTACACACAGCTACACAAAGCTACACACAGCTAAACACCACTGCACACCACTACACACCGCTACACACAGCTACACACAGCTACACAAAGCTACACACAGCTACACACAGCTACACAAAGCTACACACAGCTAAACACCACTGCACACCACTAC